>PISX010010608.1:0-69486 GCA_004024625.1 Mellivora capensis
AAACCATAAGTGACTCTTAATCTCACAAAACAAACTGAGGGTTGCTGGGGGGAGGGGGTCGGGAAAGGAGGGTGGGGTAATGGACATTGGGGAGGGTATGTGCTATGGTTAGTGCTGTGAAGTGTGTAAACCTGGCGATTCACAGACATGTACCCCTGGGGATAAAAATATGTTTATAAAAAAATAAAAATTAAAAAAAACTGAGTACTTGAGAAAATAAATAAGCTCTCTTTGAACTGCTCGTGTGAATTCAAATGAATTGTCTCTATTTTATGGGCTGAAGATTGAGCCTAAACTGACTAGCTTCATGTGATTTTGAACCATTTGCATTTGAAGTTGGATCAGTGACAAATTCTTTTTTTTTTTTTTAAGATTTTATTTATTTGCAAGAGAGAGAGAGTGCACTCAAGAGTCGGGGAGGGTCAGAGAGAGAAGCGGACTTCCTACTGAGCAATAAGCCTGACACAAGACTCATTCCTAGGACCCCAGGATCATGACCTGAACTGAAAGCCATTGCTTAACCAACTGAGCCACCCAGGTGCCCCGTGACAAATTATTATTCATTCTTCATGTTTCAATTCTGAGGGCTTCCCTAGGGTTGCCCCTAGATGATACCACACACCTTGCGCTAACTAGAAAAAGGGTGATCTTCTAGGTGGACGTCATCCCATGCCAAGACTCTAGGCTAAGGGGGTGAGATTTCAGCCCCCCCATCCCATCAACTGGGCATACTAGATGTTTATCTTTTATGTTGATTTGTGTCACTTCCAATAGAACTACCAAGAACTACTAAGTAAAATTTGCAGAGTTTGAGGATCTATCAAAAGTTAAGTAAGACTTAACTTTTTCTGAGACATTTCTGTATCCATCAAAGAAAATGATTTGTCCAAAGTTACCAAAAGCAGGTGTTAAAAGTTAGGTCGGTTTTTAAAATACTCAGACCTTCTTTAGTCCCATGAATTACATTACAACCCTTAATCTTTACAAGCATAGAGCTGGAAGAAAAATGACCTCCCTCACTTCATTACCAAGATGCAACTTTGTGCCCAAAGTCACAAAACTCTGATCTGTTCATGTGCTCATTCCCTTGTCCCTGTACTTCAGGTCAGGTCCTCTGCCACTCGAAGGATTAGCCATACTTCTGGAATACTTTTCCACATTCCTTTAAAGAAATGTGTTCCCTTTGCTGGGGACCCTCATTTCTTCTGTCAAGCAGTGCATGAACTCCTTCCCCATGCACACACATAGTTCTATTTCACGGAGGAGGAGAATGAACAGGAAGGTGGGGGAGGGTCCCTCTAGGAAGGAGACAGTAACAACTGATTAAAAGGCCAATCTCACAAGATGTAGACTGGAAGAAAAAGTTGCACTATCCTCTGGCCAGCCCAGATCAAGAGAGAAACAATCTGTTCCGTTCTCTCTGCCAGAGAGAATTTCTCCTTTTCGCATCTCCCTTACCAGCCGCTACCTGCCCGCCCACCTCGGTGTGGCTGCAGTTGTCCTTCCCAACTAGTTGCCAATAAAGTTGTTACAAAGTGACCTTGAGCGTCTTCCCTAGTGCCCCCTTTTCCCCGCCTTCTCCATCCGGGTGCCGCCGCGCGGATAAGAGGCGGAGCGCGCCTGCGCGTCCAGCGCTACTCCTTCGACCTCTGCCGCCGTTGTAGCCGCCGCCACCTCCCGGGAAGGTAAGCGGAGGGCGCGAGAGCCCGGCCTGGCCGGGGCGGAGCAGCGTCCCGCCAGGACCCATTCATTCTGCTGGCGCCTAGATGGACGAGGGCCCAGGCCGACGGCGTGCACGGGAGCCCGAGGGACCTGGGTGGGAAGGACAGGCCCGGGAGGGCACTTGACCTTAAGCCCCTTTACCTCCGCAGAAGGGAAGCGGGAGAGGAGCCCACGTCGGCCGTCACCCAGGTCCTCCAGCCGCGCCGCCCCGAAGAGTGTAAGATGTTCTCCTGCGCCAAGCTCGCCTGCACCCCCGCTCTGGTGCGTAGCCCAGGCTGGGCTGGGACGCTGAGGGCGGACCTCTGGGCCTGGAGCGTCCACGTTGTTGAATGGGGCACCTCTGGGCGGGGCACACCAACCCGTGGGGACCGCTCATCCTCACCCTCTGTGTCCTCTTCTTCCATTCCTACTAATCCTGGGGCACCTCACTCGGCTCCTCCCGTCCACGAGTGCCGTGGAGAGCAGCCGAGGCCTAGTTGTCAGGCCCCACTCGCTGTAGGTCAAACCTTTTTGCTCCTAGTGCTGGAGCGGCCCCCTTCCCCATCCCCTCGCGTACTGTGGGGTTGGGGGTCGGCGCGAAGGTTGGGGTGCCCTTAAGGACGTAGGGGCCCTCTGAGGCCTAGTTCACCGCCGCAGCGTTCTCCCTTGCCTATCTGTAGGTCAAACTCGCTGCTCCAAAGGGAGGGACTTTGCCTCACCCTGTGTGGGCGGAGGAAGGTGGTGGAGTCGTGGAGTCTTTCATCCAGCTTCTGGCTGTTATTTCCATAACCATTTCGGAAGCTTTAGGTGAAGTCAGGATGTCGGGGATTTGTCTTAGAGAATCAGGTCTTGGTTCTGAAGGGATTTTCTGTGACCTTAGTGTAGTGGACACTCCCAAGGGCAGAGACGCTGGACTACAATATGTCCGTAGGGTCGAATATTTCACCGGTTATCCTGACACTGATACCGAATTGTTTAAACTGCTTTTTTATTTTATAATTAACGGACATACAGGAATATTTTGGAAGTTGTGGGCCTCATATTAACTTATGGGCTAATTTAAATGACAAGCGTTTAGAGTAACCCTTCGTTAACTTGTAGGTCCACTTCAACTTAGCAAAGAATGTGGGATGTTTATTGCTGTTTTTCTGATCTAAATCGTGGCACTACAGTAATTGAAATTTTTAAAAATAGTGCTTTCTTTTCAAGCATGTAGAAGTTTTATTCAGATTATTCCAAATAGATTATGTAGCACACTTCAAACTTGAATTAGCAACATTAAAATAAAATTCCTAAATGGATTGAAAATAACCAAACAGCAAGATAAAAGACAATACAGAAAAGTCATAAGCTTTCTGATACATTTTTGCTGATGGCTTTTTTTTAGAACTCAGGGTACAAGAAGGGTCACTGAAGTCTTAACCTACTCTTAACTTAATATTTGGAATTTTTTTTCCTTAATAGATCCGAGCTGGATCCAGAGTTGCATACAGACCAATTTCTGCATCAGTGTTATCTCGACCAGAGGCTAGGACTGGAGAGGTAATAGCAGTAATAATAGAAATTAAGTAACCCCACCAAGTAAGTCTTATGGTTTTAATTAAAGGGGGGTTAAAAAAAACCTCATTAGTGAATGGTTTGAGGGCAGTCTTTTTCCACCCTTGTATCCAAAAAATAGTGCCGAGAATAAGCCAATGAAAGAAACTTGGCTGAGTTGGCTAAGAAAGTTAGTATGTATGTGTGTGTCTTGAGTTGCCTGTATTTAAGATTATACTACCCAGTTACTGAAAAGCCTACCCTATTAAAAAGCATATTCAAATACACTGTTTCATAATTCTCAACAACCTTACAAAGTATAGATACTGTTATCCCTATTCCACAACATTGGAATTATTATAAGCTCTTGATTTTCCACTGTGCCACACAATCTCCTATTCAAAAAATCACAAAGTAGTAGTTATCATTTGACAGTGTAGTATTGAAAATGGCTAATTGTGATTATTGATTTAACCCCTGCTTTTTATTTCCTTTTCTCTAGGGCTCTACGGTATTTAATGGGGCCCAGAATGGTGTGTCTCAACTAATCCAGAGGGAGTTTCAGACCAGTGCAATAAGCAGAGACATTGATACTGCTGCCAAATTTATTGGTGCAGGTGCTGCAACAGTGGGAGTGGCTGGTTCTGGTGCTGGTATTGGAACAGTCTTTGGCAGCCTTATCATTGGTTATGCCAGGTAATTTCTATCACCAAATTAGCTACTTTAAGAGCATGCTTGACATACTTGGAAACTTAGAAAATTAGTGAAATAGTAATAGGTACTTTGCATTAAGTGCCAACTCTGTGTTTGCCTTGTATTTTGAGGGTTTTGCATGCATGATCTCACTTAACCCTCATAGTACTGCTTGGAGATACTCCAGCTTACTTATGAAGGATGAGCATTGCAGAAATACACTGATTGCCCAAGTAGCTAGTGTCAGAAATAAATGTTCATTCTGACTTTAGAGTCTGCACTCTTGATTGTTAAGCTATATTGGGACTACAGTTAACAGCACAGTCTCTTATGTAATAAAAGTATAATTTCCATTTTATTTAAGATCTTATTTCTAAACTATCAGATCTTAAGACATAGAGAATATACTTTCATGGGAATAGCAAGTATGTCTGAACCCCTCAAAATGGATGAAGACAAACCATTTTATAGTAACAGAGATCACTTCCTACTTTTTCTCTAAATGATTGGGATTGAGAAGAAAGAATATCGAACAAAGGCAGAGGCAAAAGATCTAGGCAAATACTTCTCTAGGACTTGCCAGTTTGATTCTTTGAGTTTACCAAACATACTGGAATTCAGAAAATATTTCAAAGTAACAATTACATGTGTTGTGTCTCTTTTAGAAACCCTTCGCTGAAGCAGCAGCTGTTCTCATATGCTATCCTGGGATTTGCCTTGTCTGAAGCTATGGGTCTTTTTTGTTTGATGGTTGCTTTCTTGATTTTGTTTGCCATGTAACAGAAATTACTGCTTGAAATGTTGGCATTCATATTAATTACGGATATAATTCTGTGTATCTTACTGTGACTCCGAAAACTGTAGTATTGGTGTCATGGAAATGTATGTTATTTCCAAGGTCATTTCATTAAAGATGAAAACTTTAGTTTTTGCCGTGATTTGTACTGGACCTAAATTTCGATCATCACAAAGAAGAATATGCATTCAAGTAGATGCTATGCAAGTCAGAGGAAACTAAGCAGTTGCACCTTGATGACAACGAGTCAAAATATGAGAATTCTTTTTTTTTTTTTTTAAGATTTTATTTATTCATTTGACAGACAGAGATCACAAGTAGGCAGAGAGGCAGGCAGAGAGAGGGAGGAAAGCAAGCTCCCTGGTGAGCAGAAAGCCTGATGTGGGACTCGATCCCAGGACCCCGGGACCATGACCAGAGCCGAAGGCAGCGGCTTAACCCGCTGAGCCACCCAGGCGCCCCTGAGAATTCTTTTATATGGTATTTTGCACATTGTAATTTGTAGGGCTTTTGGTTACTCGTATAAAGGAGAAATATGTGAGTGTTTTCAGCTTCTATGAGATACAATTAATTAAGCTTAAGATAGTAACAGGGATTACAATGCCTGGGAGCAGAATTACCTTCCAAGACTAACTTGGCTGGTCTTACACAGCTGGATCTAAAAATCAATCATGTTGGCTTTTTAGGAATTGAAGCCTTGTTAGACTAGGGTTGGAGGTGGTTTTGCTTTTCAGTAAGTCTCACGTTAAGCAAATAAGTGTCCATAACAAAGTAGAATTTCTAAGAAGAAAATCTCATTAGGAGCTGGTTTCTTGCTTGAATCAGGCTCTCTTTAAGAACCAAATATCAAGTGGAAAAATTTTAAAGGTGGGGCACTTGGGTGGCTCGTATGGTTGAGTGTCTGCATTCTGCTCAGGTTATGATCCCAGAGTCCTGGGATTGAACTCTGTATTGGGATCCCCACTCACCTGAGAGCCTGCTTCTCCCTCTGCCATTCCCCTCGTTTATGCTCTATGGCTCTACCTCTGTCAAATAAATAAAAATATTTTCAAAAAATTTAAAAAGGTAATGAAAACCAAATATCAAAATGTAAGCTTAATTGGCTATTTTTTTTTTAAGACTTTATTTGTTTAACAGCACAAGTAAGCAGAGTGGCAAGCAGAGGGACTGAGAAGTAGGCTCTGCTGAGTAGGGAGCCCAGTGCAGGGCTTGATCCCAGGACCCTAGAATCATGACCCAAGCTGAAGGTAGCTGCTTAACCAACTGAGCCACCCAGGCGCCCCTGAATTGGCTATATTTTTAAAGCCAAAAGTTGCCAAAGCATTGCTCATCACTAGCATCTTGGGATGCTAGTTGGTTCAACAGCAGTTTAATACTACATGAGTATGTTAGAAGATGTAAAAATTACATCCATAGGATTTGATGTCTAGATCTTGGGAAACAGTTGGGGAAGGACAGGGTATGTGCATCACACAAGTGCCACTTCCTTCCCTGGGAATTTTATGTGCTTTATGTAATTTAGTCCTCATGACAACCCTGCATAATTGGGAAGAAAAGATGGACAGAAAAATAGGCTTAAGATGGGTTAATTCCCCAAATCAGATAACCATTAAGTGGCACGGGATCCAGATTCAGACCTTCCTTGAATCCAAAGACCATGCTTGTTTTTTTTTGTATGTTAGGGCTGACAAAGCTGATCTGGGAAAAGATGTTTTGTTAAACAGAATGTAAAACAAAATTAGAGCATAATCAGCCTTGTGAGCTTGAAAAGAAGAAAAGTATGGTGTGTGGTATGGAGTAGATGTGAATAAAAGTGCAGAGCTGCAATAAGAACGCAGCTCCAGTCGGTAACATGAACTTGTAGTAAATCTCAGCCTAGTTTTATAACTCCCCAGCAATGTTGGGAAGTCTGTCGACACAACTGAAACAGAGCAGGGAGGGTTATCAAGGCTGGTTACTGACAAGAAGAAACGACAGGTCAAAGGAGCTCTAAGCAGACAGCAAGGAAGGATATTGTTCAACAGGCTAACCTATGGGCTTCAAACTTAGTAAGGAGTGAGTAAAGCCACAATAAGAGTGATAACTTGAGGGTATTAATGGAAAGATGGAAGCATCAGGAATCTCCCCACCTAGCCAACAATTGCACTGTCCAAATCTGTCTAATTTGACTATATTGAAACTGTCTAGTAAAGGCAACTTCAGAGGAAGGCTTGAACTGCAAATTGGGGCTAATTTCAATAGAGTAGCAGCTGCCAGCTCTCAGCCCCAGCCCCAGGGCAGGCTCCTGTGCACGTCTTCCTGGAGCAGCTTCCACACAGCTTGAAGGAGCCAGTGTAAGCAAAAAGAAACCTGTCCTCCAAATATTGGTTATTAATGCTTTGATCATTGATTACTACTTCTGATTATAGAAGTACAGATAAAGAGGAGCATGGCCATTATTGCTGCATCCTCCCCTCATCATTGCAAGCTCCTTCCCCTCCAGCTGAAGTGACTTCCAGGGGAAGGTACCATTCCCCCTTTGTTCTTCTCTTTTTCCCCTTTTGGGAGCCAGACTCTAAAGACTAGGACATGCAAAAACGACTGCATATACAGGGAAAATTAGAAAGTAACCACTCATGCCCAAGAAGAGGCACAGGCTCAGAAAGGAACAGACAAAACATTGTTTACACTTCAAGCTAATCCTTGGCACAGAGACCGTATATAACAATCAAAAATAATACTAATAAAATAGCAACAATAAATCCTAGGGAAGGAGATAATCTGATTGCCAGAGATAACCACATTATTCAGATGTCCAGTTTGCAACAATGAGAACAAAAAAATCACAAGGCATTCAAAAAACAGGAAAGTATGGCCCATTCAAAGGGAAAATAAAAAATCTTGGAGCAAGAGACCTGATGGCAGATCTAGACAAAGACTAAACCATATTAAAGATGATCAAAGAAGTAAGGAGGTGGAGAAAGTTTAAAAAATGATGTATGCATGAACTTACTTATTCCAAAATTACTACCAAGCTGCAGTAATCAAAACAGTATTAATGGCATAAAGACAGAATAGACCAATGGAATAGAAAGCCCAGAAATAAATCCTTGCATTTATAGTCCAATAATTTTTGACAGGAGTGTCAAGACCATCCAATGGGGTAATGGTAGCCATTTCAACAAATGGTGCCTGGAAAACTGGATATTCACATGCAAAAGAATGAAGTTGGACCCTTACCTAACAACATATACAGAAATTAACTCAAAGTAGATCAAAGACTTAAACATAAGACCAAAAATTACAAAGCTCTTAGAAGAAAACTGCAAAAACTTCAGGACACTGGGTTTGGCAATGATTTCTTAGACAAGATACCAAAGACACAGGCAACAAAAGAAAAAAATTAGATAAACTGAATATCATGAAAGTTTCGACATTTTGTGCAATAAGAGACAAGCTCAAAAAGACAACACACAAAATGGGAGAAAATATTTGCAAATCCTCTATCAGGTAAGGGATTAATATCCACAATATGGAGAGAAGTCCTAAAATTCAACAACAAAAACAACACAATTTAAAAATGATCAAAGAACTTAATAGACATTTCTCTGAAGATACTCAAATGGCTGACTGATATATGAAAAGATGCTCACCATTACTAATCATTAGGGAAATGCAAATCAAAGCTACAATGAGATACCACTTCACACCATGGTATGGCAATTATAAAAACACAAAACAAAAATGTTAGCAAGGATATGGGGGAATTGGAACACTTCTGCGCTGCTGGTAGGAATGTAAAATGGTACAGCTGCTATGGAAAATAGTATAGTGGTTCCTCAAAAAGTTAAAAATAGAAGTGCCATATGATCCAACAATTCCACTTATGGGTATATTCCCCCAAAGAACTGAAAGCAAGGTTTTGAAGAGATACTTGCATTATTCACTATTATAACTAAACTATGGAAGCAACCCAAGTGTCCATCGATGGATAAATGGTATAAGCAAAATGTGGTATATACATGCAATGGAATGTTGTTTAGCCTTAAAAAGGAAAGAAATTCTGATAGATGCTACAATTGGATGAACCCTGGGGACATTATGCTAAGTGAAACAAACCTGTCACGAAAAGACAAACTACTGTTCAATTCATTTAGGTAGTTAGAGTAATCAAAATCATAGAGACAAAAAAGAATTGTTATTGCTAGGGGCTGGGGTGGGAACAATGTGGGCGGCTAGTTTAACAGGAATGGAGTTTCAGTTTTATAAAATGAAAAGAGTTATAGACATGGATGGAAACAATGGTTGCAAAACAATATGAATACATTTTTTTAAGTTTTTATTTTTAAGTAATCTCAAACTCACAACCCCTTGATCAAGATTTGCATGCTCTTCCAACTGAGCCAGCCAGGCGCTCCTCATTATAGATGTATTTAATATCACTGAAATATATACTTAAGATGGTTAAGATGGTAAACTTTGTTACGTGTATTTTATGAAAATAGAACAATCAAGGGCCCAGGGAGCACAATATGGTTCAGATCCATTTCAGTAGGAGCCAGTAAATAGACAAGAAATGTAAAGAACTTCAGCGTTCAAGCTCTAAGAAGTACGGTAGTTCCAAGGAATGGTAAAAATTGGCTGAGCAGCTGAAGTTAGGTAGAAATGAATGTCACTAAAGTTAAGTTTAAAGAAGGATTATAGATAAATGGGAAATATCATTTGAGAACCAAAAAATATATACTCTCTATTTGGTAATTTTAGCCAATGTGGCTTGGTTTGGGTGTTAAGTGTTTGAAAGGAGAAAACATCAGGACTGTCCTCTACAAAGTCTTCTAAGTACATGATTTCTATACCTGAAATTATGAGTTGTTGAAGTCTCTATATGCTAAGCATATACTAATTTGGTAATTTCACAGTATTACTCTATTGAAAATATTATGGGGGCACCTGGGTGGCTCAGTGGGTTAAAGCCTCTGCCTTCGGCTCAGGTCATGATCCCAGGGTCCTGGGATTGAGCCCCGCATGGGGCTCTCTGCTCAGCATGGAGCCTGCCTGCCTCCCCCTCTCTCTGTGCCTGCCTCTCTGCCTACTTGTGATTTCTGTCTGTCAAATAAATAAATAAAATCTTAAAAAAAAAGAAAATATTATGGATTTAAGACCTAAATACATAGTCCATCAATTACTTGCCAAATTCTTTACATTATTAGGACCAAAACAATTTTTTTTCAGATCTAATACCATCCTCCTCTGCCTCAACAAACATGGCAGTTGGACTTTGTCTCTGCCAAAAACAACATTATGCCTTAGCTTGCTTTGATGTACAGATAGTTAAGAAGTAGTAGTCAAAACTTATGATAGTACAGGATTTATAAATGGTATCACAATTTTTACAGATTTTTTGAAGGTAGGTAGCATGAGTTTATATATACTCTTCTTTTCCCTCCACCCACCCTAATCCTACCCTCTTCTACTACACAAGCTCACCTGTGCATTCTTTCTGGTGATGTGTATATTAAAATATACTACAGCATTGCTACTCAAAGTGAGGTCCAGGGATCAGCAGTGTTGGCATCACTCCGGACCTTCTCAGAGATAGAGGTTCTAGAGCTTCACACCAGAACTTCTAAATCAGAATCTGAATCTTAACAAGGATCCCAGGTGATTTTTTTTTAAATTTATTTATTTGACAGAGAGAGAGATCACAAGTAGGCAGAGAGGCAGAGAGAGGGGGTAGTAGGCTCCCCGCTGAGCAGAGGGCCCGATGTGGGGCTCCATCCCAGGACCCTGAGATCATGACCTGAGCCGAAGGCAGCGACTTAATCCACTGAGCCACCCAGGCGCCCCGGATCCCAGGTGATTTGTATACACATTAAGCTTTCAGAACACTGAACTAGAATACAATTCTCCACATGCCTTGACTAGACTCCTTATCTTTCAAAAAGCTATCAACTCATTAATTGGGCAGGTTTTTCCCCACTTTTGGAATGTACTGCTAATCCAGTGATTCTCAAAGTGTGGTCTGAAAATTCTGAGGGCCCTTAGAAACTTTCAGGGGGTTCACAAGTTCTTCCCTTTTCCACTGACACAGCCATGTGAGGCTAGATTGTCATCAGAACTTCAACCAAAACAATATGATGCAGCAGATCAAATATGGAGATACAAAAATGCAGCTACTATTAAGTGTGATGTAGTTATTTACAAAAGTGAATACAATGCCTTTCTATTTTTGTGTTGGAACATATAGTTATTTTTTAAAATGTTATTTATGTTAACATGTTGTTATGGAGTACGGGTTCCCAAAATCAAAAATTAGAACCACTGGTATAATCTATCAGTGAGAAAATAGGCTCCAGTATGACATTTCACTTACAACTTTATAGAAACAGTTTTGTAAATTGAGGGTAACCCTCTATCTCTAGGTCACATCCTTTTAGCTATCTGTTTATAATCTCTAAAAATTGGCCCACATTCCTTGTAAGAATCTGCGTTTCCTTCTCCTGAATGATGCAAGTAATCTATCTCCTCTTAGATGTTTAGTAACTTAGAGTTTCTTTTCCAAGAGAGCTTAAATATTGAAGAATGACTTAAGATCAATAGGGACTCATAAATCCAAGGGCTTTTGATTGTTCTACCTATTAAGCATGACTAGCATCCTACAACTGATCTTGGCAGAGACTCCTAAGAGGACCCATGGTTGCTGGCAGTGGCTATTTTTCAACAAAAAGCACTTAGTTAGTATTTCCAGGCCATAGAGATTCAGGACCTGCTTATCTTAGAGGAGAGTCCCAGGGTTTGCTTTCTGAAACGGCTATATAGTTTGGCTGAGTCTCTCAAATGCTGGACAGCTCGGTATTATTCCTGGGGGAATAATCTATCTAATTCTATCTAAAGCACAGCTCAAAATATTTATCTACCTCTCTAGAGGTATTTAAAACATCTTTAGCTCTCAAGACCCCTAAAATTGTACCAATGGAGTAAGCTTAGAATAATGTGTGTTATCACATTCCTGCTTTTTCTCCACAGTACTTACTACTGTTTAAAATATCATATTGTTTATAAATGTGTTGTGACTCCCCTCCTCTCCAATGAAAGTCTCCTTAAGGGATTGTGTCTTTTTGATAGTTATAGCTGCAGGGCCAGGAACAGTGCCTGGCATGTTCATGCTCAACAAATACTGATACTCTATGAATAGTAAACTATAGAAACAGAGCATTAGGTTGACATTTAACCTAAGAGGTTATCTCCAAGGTGAGAATGTAACTGGAAAGAGCAACGTATTAGTCTATGGCCTGGAAAGGTCCATATGACCAGGACATCTTGGTTTCTGGCTTAAGGAATTCATAGCTTTGCCATTATGTGGGCCTTGGGTTGACAGTTATGGGGAGTCATAAAGGGTAGACACTGGAATGCCAGACAAAATTCTTTACCCTAGGAGTGGTTCTATCTACCTGCATTGGTAACTTAATAGTGTGTGGAAAGCTAAGTGTAATGATGATAAGCCCTCTTTCAAGCGAGTGGGATGAGAAAGTGGAAGGAAGAGGCATTGATACGAAAGATGGAGAGAAAGTGGGCTCTTAAATTCCATTCTCTTTCTTTGGACTGGTCTCACTGAAGCTGGCATAAACTAAAGTATGATTTGAGGATAAATGCAGCCCTCTAATTTTCCCCCCACAATGCCACAGACAATTAATTACAGACCCTTTGAGACCCAAAGACTGGGGGGTGGGAAGTGGACAAGGACGCTCCTTGTACTTGAAATGTTCTGAATGAACATTCCCATAGGGAGAACAGATTTTAGAAGGTTAACTATAACGTAGGCCATTTCAGGGATGTGCAAGAAAATCCTGGCTTGTCAGAGGGAAAGAAAAAAGATCTGCCATGAGGTAGAAGCTACAAAAAAATTTAACTAAAATGTCTAGGGCCATTTTGTCCTCATCTCATCACTCTGCACTGGGCTGCATCTTCAGGACACCTGTGAAAATGCAGAGGCTTTCTGTGAGTCCAAGGCAGACAAAAAAGAATATCCTGGATATCCTGTGTTTTGTTTAGCTACAAACAGAAACTTACAAATTAAATCTTCCTTTTCACTCTATTTGTCATATATACGTATCTGTGTATTTATATTTTAGTATATTTAAATACTATATACTTGAGTAGGGTTTTAGTTGAATTCTTAAGAACCATAGCAGATTAATGGATTAACAACCACATAATAACTCTTCTGAACAAGGTAGAAATACCATGTTCTGTGGCATTTGGAAGGCTTTGAGAGCAATTAGAGGCCTCCATTGCTTCTTGCAATATGTAGTAATGGGCATTTCTGTGATAGAAATAGTTTTCTTCAAATAGCCTCTTGTATCTAAGGGATACCAATTTTATTCAGAAGTCATGCCAGTTTCTTAGAGCAGGTTCACCAGACCTCACTAATTTTCTTAGGAGTAAGTGGGGATAGATGTATGTTTGGGATGATAAGATAGGCAAAAAGGGGGTCCAGAACAAATTTCCTGCATTTGCAAAAGAGAAGGAAAAAAAAAAAAGAAGCTGTTAGGGGATATTGATGCATGACAAAGAGAAAAAAATTGAAGAGCAAAGTGTTTTAAAAAGATATGGATACTGAGACTTACAAGTTCATGAGATCAGAACTGAAAATAATTAACTACATTCATTTGTCTAAGCTGAATGTTTTCTCCATTTGTAGAAAAGTTACAGGAAAGAAACCTTTGTGGAATTACAAATATATGAAGTAAGACACTTTCTAACTACTAGGTTGCCAACATGGTATGGAACAGATTTGCATCCTTTCCAACTGTTTTCCTCTGTGATCTCCTTTATTTTTTCTCATTTTAAGTTTACTTTTTAAAAAAGAAAAGTAGTTAAAACTGCAATCTCACAACAGAGTACTATTTATATTACTATAATTCTTCTCTCTTCTATGAGGACTCTTGAAAGAATTTCCTTAAAATAACATGTTCCTCTAGTGCACTATGTAGATATTTAACTACTTGACAAAAGACTGGAGAAGTAGGGATGAGGAGGAGAAATTTAAAACCAAACCTACTACCAATTGAAAATGAATCAAAACTGGAGAAAAGAATTTCTAATGTTTTATATAAGTGAGTGGAAAATAATTTTCGAGAAAATCCAATTGATGCAAATTTCTTTTGCAATGCCGTAACATTTATAGTTCTTTTTCTCACATTACACATTTTGAAAGTTGGAGAGAAGCGCCATTTTATTTACATACTCGTCCTAACAACTTGTGATTGTCAGTTGCACATCTTGTCTATCATCATATTCAGTATCAATAATCTGAGCTGCTGAGGTTTAACTGATAATTAGTGCTGCATGACACAAACACTGCTTCAGTGTCACTGACAGTAGATAGGGATAATACTTTCATTTTAACTCGAGAAGTAAACCATGTTAATATTCTGGCTTCTTTCTGGTCTCTTGAATAATGAAATTAGTTTTAAAAGTGTGAGTTGGCTCACATATATGTACACAGGCCATAAACCTACTAAAAGGTTCAGTGCCATCAGAATTTCACTTTTATGCCAGATATCATTATTGAACCTCACATTTATTAATTTTCAAATACAACACCCCACAATCTTCCAGTAATTTCAGTTTCACTTTGATTTGGATGTTTGAGAGTGCATTTTATAATAATACACAAACTTTATTCATAATTTATAGTTATAATAGGTGAAAAAATGCATGTAGACAATTGGCTTTTAAAAAAACAGTTAAATTTTGCAGGAGCCCCTGATCATGCTTTTTATTGTGCATATTTATTGAACAATCAATATCCCCCACACTTAACACTGAAATATTGAAGTTATACAGAGGATCATAGAGCAACTTTAAAAAGAAATATTTTTCAGGGCGCCTGGGTGGCTCAGTGGGTTAAGCCTCTGCCTTCGGCTCAGGTCATGATCTCAGGGTCCTGGGCTCGAATCTTGCAGCAGGCTCTCTGCTTGGTGGGGAGCCTGCTTCCTCCTCTCTCTCTCTCTCTGTCTGCCTCTCTGCCTACTTGTGATCTCTGTCAAATAAATAAATAAAGTCTTTAAAACAATAAATAAATATTTTCAGCACTATTCTTCTGTGTTTTCAGGAGTATATCTGTGTCTATTGCAGAAGAGTATTTATTTATGGCCTCTCTTGTCCTTCGTGTTAAATTAATCAAATGGTCTTCCTTCACCATCCTTTTTTAAACAGCTACTTTCAAAGCTTGACAGACATTTGTCATTGTAGCAATCTAGTGAGCAGTAGAGTAGTAGTATGGGAAGAGAGCCATCTCTATTCCATATTCTAATTTGGTGTCCTTTGGTCCTTTGTAAATGTTACTAAGGAGTTGCTGATACCTTAAAAGTTTGAAATGGTCTCTATTAAAGTTAATATATTTAAAATCTGTAACTACTAAGTAAAAGAAAATTGATAAAATAGAAAACACCTTATTATGGGAGATTTTCTTTTATAAACAACTCGCACTGTTTTAACTTACGGTTACAGAGTGGAGGGCACTGTATTTCTTTTGGTAAGTTACTTAGAACATAATTAAATGCTAATATCCTACACTATACAAGGTGTTCAGGAGACGAAAGACTCAGTTTCAGTTATAGCTTAGTTAAATTCGAACAAATGCCATCCAAAGTAAAGGCTTTTCCTATTCCTTTCAAAGCTGACTAATCTTGCTTTCCCGCTTTAAGCGCGTAGAGGCCTTGCGGGTACTTTGCTGCAAATTCCACCTCTTCCAAACCTCAGCTTAACGACACCCACCCCCCCCGCCCCGATCTCCGGGTTCAGAGTACCAGTAAAGTGGGTTTAGGCGCGCGCCTGTCCAACGTTTTGCCCTCCTTCCTACCCTGGTCCAAGAAGTGACAGCAACAAGCTCGGAAGACTCATTGAGCTCCCCCTCCCGCCACTCGCAGGCTTTTCAGAGTTCACTTTACTTCACACCCTGTGAAACACTTCCCGCAACCCCAACATCCACCTGTTACAGCGTCCCATACCCACGCCAGTCTCCACGCCCTGCCTATCACAGGCTTCCGCAGGGGTTACCGCGACACCTCCCTCCCGGCTCTGAGGTCCCGCCCCCTTCCAGACCTGTTTCCCGCCCTCCGGGCCCTTTATCCAATCGTCAGCTACTGAGTGTTCTTTCGTTCCCGCCCCCTCCTTCCCCGCCCTTCTGAGGTACCGCCCCCTCCCCCTTAAGGCTGACGGAATCACCTGACCCGGAGGAGCTCCGTCGGAAAGAAGGCAAGAAGGGGCGTGTGTGTGGAGGGGAGGGGCGCGAGAAGAAAGGGGGGATGCCGGGAGTGGGGCGGGGAGAAGGGGGCGGGAGTTGTCAGTCCGATCTCGCGAGAGAGGACGGAAGCCTGTGGGAGCCCGTGGCCTTTAAAGTGCGGTTCAGCCCTTTCCTCCCGGGGTAGTTTGTAAACACGGCTGAGCTCGGGCTTCCTTGGCGACCGAGAGAAGCGTGAACTAGTGTCCTGGAAAGGTGAGTAGTGTTGGGGAGGAAGCCGTAGGACTGGAGACTGTAGGGATATGGAGAAAGAAAGCACTAACATGGCGACGTCGCTCACCGTAGTCCCCACCCCCAGCTTCCCATCACCTCGGGCGCTCCTGCCTCAGTGCCTAGCGCTCGGGGCGACTGAGGCTGTACTGCTACCTCAGCGGCTCGCGCGGCGTCGGCTTTTGGAGCCCGACGGGCCGGGCGGGACCGTTAGGTAACTGGCATTCGTTGTTCCGGCCCCTCCCCGATCGCGCGCTTTCCTAACGAAGAGGAAAAAGGAATAACGGCTCCTCTTAGACCCCTCCCCCCGATAGATCTTCCCCTTCTCTGGTTAGTTCAGGGGTCTCTGGGCCCCACCTCGGATCCGCGGAGGGCGCTGGGAGACCCCCTTCAGTCCTTGGATTAGCAGGAAGAGGGCGGGCTCTGGTCTCCCCACTCAAGACTCAGTGGTTGGGGACTGTGTATAGGTGATGGTGGACGGGAGGAGCATCGGGAGGCGCAGCAGAAAATAGGGTCAGGGTCTCTGCCTGTGATGGAACATGATGGAACAAATGGTGTGGAGAACCTGTGAGCTGAAAGTCTTGGCCTTTTCTGTCCTTTCTGCCCCCTCACACTCCCGCCACCCCCCACTTTTTTCCCTGTGGGGCGGGGCTGAGGTGTGGGTGCAGATTGATTCTGGTTATTTCCCCCCATTTTTTACCTCCCTGAATGGACTGCAGAGCGTCTGTAGGGAAATAACCTTTTTATTGATGCCCTGGGGACCAGGGCCGAGAGATTGTTGTATGTGTGTGTTGTGTGTATTTTCTGTGTTAGCTCGCTAGAAGAGGGAGAAGGCGGAGGACCTGGGGACTATTTTTATGTCCTTAGTGTAAAATTGCCTTTGCTCAATGGGGAGTTTAAAACTGGTTGAAGCCAAGGGCAAAACTCCTGTGAATATAATGGAATAAAAGGGATTACACCTCGTGGACCTTCACCTTATTGACTAAAACCTATATTATGTGAAAGTTATAATTTCTTAGGAATTTTAAATTATGGAGACTAACAATAATGTGCATACTTGGAAACCAAAACAAAAACGATTCCTCTGAGTGCACTTTTGGTCCTTTGTGAAGAAACAACTGCCTTACTATGTGTACTTTTAAATAGCCATGTAACCTTGGTCTATTGTACCAAAACTATAAAGGTGATAAGCTTGTTTAAAAGTCAGCCCTGCAGGGGCGCCTGGGTGGCTCGATGGGTTAAGCCTCTGCCTTCGGCTCAGGTGGTGATCTCAGGGTCCTGAACGAGCCCCACGTCGAGCCCCACGTCGGGCTCTCTGCTCAGCAGGGAGCCTGCTTCTCCCTCTCCCTGTGCCTGCCTCTCTGCCTGCTTGTGATCTCTCTGTCCAATAAATAAATAAAATCTTAAAAAAAAAAAGTCAGCCCTGCAGAGTTAAGTGACCTGAAAGACAAATACAGTAGCAGTTACATCTTGTAATTAAATTTGTTACACTGACTTGAGGAATCCACTGTTGTCACTTTTCAGAACTGCAGAAACATCTTTATAAAGTGTGTTTTAAAAAACAGAGATGTCCTTCTGCAGATAAAGAAGCGTTAAAGATGTTCTTGAATCTTTGGTCATCAATAATTGAATAACAAAAATCCTAGTCTTTGTAATTTATAAGAATCTTAAAAATTTATGGTGGTTCGTGTGCTGCTTTCCTAAAACCTGTTTTATCTTGTTTTGAGAGGATTGCTGCTGTTAAATTTTTAATTATTTGAAATATATGGCAATTAAGAATGTAGGTGTTTGTATTTGTCAGGAATGAGCTTTCAGGAGCTCTGTGTTTAAGGTTCACATGCCTTCTGTAGATCTGATTGCATTTCCTGGAAATTTTTTTTTTTTTTAAGATTTTATTTATTTATTTGAGAGAGAGGCAGTGAGAGAGCATGAGCGAGGAGAAGGTCAGAGGGAGAAGCAGACTCCCCGTGGAGCTGGGAGCCTGATGCGTGACTCGATCCCAGGTCTCCGGGATCATGACCTGAGCCGAAGGCAGTCGTCCAACCAACTGAGCCACCCAGGCGTCCCATCATTTCCTGGAAATTTTTAAAAAATAACCTTATTAGGATGTTATTTCATCTTTGGGTACTTTACCATAATCTGTTAAACATGTAATCCAGAAATTCTTGTATTTACTTAGAGTATTTGTTTCATATATTTAAACTAAATTAACTGTTACTATGTTAGCTCTGTAACAAATAATTTGGAGGAATGCTTTTTCTTGGTATTCAGGATTTGAAAGCTTTCAATATCATTTTTTAAGATGTTATGCTATACATCAGATGTCTACAATAACTAGCATTAAGTCTCAAGAAATAATCTGCATTTTTCCTACCAAAATATTGTGTTATGAAAAAGTTGAGTTTTAGTGATTTAGATGTTCTCTGCTGGTAAATTGTTAGATCATTTTAGATCAAATGTGTAGATCGTATCTGTGTCATCTTGAGCAGATAATACAATCTCTTTTCAAAAACCCATTGAATAGGGGCACCTGGGTGGCTCAGTGGGTTAAAGCCTCTGCCTTCAGCTCAGGTCATGATCCCAGGGTCCTGGATGGAGCCCCAAATCAGGCTTTCTACTCAGCAGGGAGCCTGCTTCCTCCTCTCCTTCTCCCTCTCTGCCTGCCTCTCTGCCTACTTGAGATCTCTATCTGTTAAATAAATAAATAAAATCTTTAAAAAAAAAAACCATTGAATAACAAGAATTGGATAATAAACTGATCCTTATAAAAAATAAATACATTAGTACTTGTTATACTACTCACAGTAATCAAAATGTACTATAGGAAAATAATAAATCTGCATTGTTATAGTCAGTAATTTAACTTAGTATTTCTGTGTTTATCCTTTAACTCCCATCTGTTCCTTGAGACTAAGGGTCTTATCTAAAATACTGCATATTTTCTTAATGAAATTCTTAATGAAGAGGTATTAATGTTAGTATTCACTATTTATGTCCAGGGAAAAACCCACAAAACATTATATGTTTTTCCTCTGTTTCTTGAGCTCAAGATTAAAAAGAAAGAGTAAAATATAATTTCATAAAAATTTAAAGAAGTTTGTGGAACTCTCTGGCCAACAATAATTGAATTATTTTACATATATTACTATAAACGTGTCATGTATTATATAATTATAGATACCCATATATTATATATACTATTTTCATTTTAACAATCTTGAAATGTATATTCATTTACATTTTTAAGTATGTTTAAGTGATGCTTTTATTTTTTTCCCTTCTTGGCATTTTGGCAGTGGTAGTAGAGCGTTACAAACTTTTTTTGTAACAAGAAGGAATGTAAATAGAGTGCTTTTGGGGCAAGGCTATTCACCCATGTCTGCATTGTCTATCTTAACAAAGATAGTGATTCTCATTTTTTTTCTGTCTTAATACCCAAGGAATAGAAACACCCCCAATAGTAATAAGTAGTAGCTTATTACCACAGAGATTCTCAACAAGATAAGTAAGGAAAACAGGGTGGGAATGATTACAATTGGCAAAAAGCCAGTTGGCAAAATACCAAGTGTATTTTGGTTCTTTGGCTAGTAGTGTATATCTTTATCTATACTACTACCTTAATTTACAAATTCCCTAGAAGTTCTTTAGTTTACGTACCTGAACCTAAACTTGTCATTCCAACTTCATAGTTCTTCCAATTTTATAGCTTTGTTTTTTCTCATTCTTGTGTGGGGGGCTAGTGTGTTTCTATTTATTTGAATACTTAAAATAGTGTTACTAGAAATCAACCATAAGTTTGCCCTACTGATAAATAACTTTTCATTATTTTTGTTGCCTTCTAATTTCTGTATATATATTGCTTTGAAAGAATTTTATCATTAGTTACCATTGTGTTTTATTTTTAGAGCTTTAGCATTTCCCCATATTGCCTAACCTTCATGATGTATAATGGTTACATGATAGTTTACCAGTTGACTGTTAAAATTTCCTCTATTTTAAATGCCCAATAGAAAAATGATTGTTTTCAGTTTCTCTTTTAGCATTGAATTGAGCATCCCTATGCGTCTTTTTACTTATTTTGGTTTGTTTCTGTAGCATACTAATCTCAAGTGAAATTACTAGGTCAAAGGATATATATTAAAAAAATTTTTTTTTAAGATTTTATTTATTTGAGATAGAACGAGAGTGAGAGAGCACAAGCAGGGGGAGCAGCAGGCAGGAAAAGCAGGCTCTCACTCGAGGAAGGAGCCCAATGCAGGGCTTGCTCCCAGGACTCCAGGATAATGACCTTAACTGACTGAGCCACTCAGGTGCCCCAGGTCAAAAGATATGAATGTTTTCCATATTGCCAGGTTTTTGCCTCTCCAAAGAGTTGGTAGAGCAAGTCTACACTGTCAGGAGAATCTGAGTACACCAACTTTATCATAATTTTACCAACTTCGGAGGAATGCTGTTTAATAAAGTAGGATTGCATAATTAGGAATTATTAGTGGGAATAAGTTGCATTATTTATTTAGCAGTTTTGTTTAGTAGACCATATCAGTCTCAAGTTACTTGCCTACCAATGATCTGTGTGCTGGGACAGATAATGTATATTTTATATTTTCTTCATTTCACTATTTCTCATATAGATTACTTGACATAAAGAACTTGCAGTGTAGTAACAGTAATCCTTACATTTTTTTAAAGTATTTTTTAAATTAATTTATTTGTCAGAGAGGGAGAGCGAGCGAGCCAGCGAGCACAGGCAGACAGAGTGGCCGGCAGAGGGAGAGGGAGAAGCAGGCTCCCTGCCGAGCAAGGAGCCCCACGTGGGACTGGATCCCAGGACGCTGGGATTATGACCTGAGCCGAAGACAGCCGCTCAACCAACCGAGCCACCCAGGCATCCCTGTAATCCTTAAATTTGATGTAGTTTTACATGGTTTACATGTTGGGTGTTTTATGCTAGTTTACTTTGATATGAGAGCTACTTTTTAATCTATAGGTTAATGAGTTACTGAAATTCATAATGGCATTTATTTCCAAATAGGTAATCCTTGAAATAAAGAATGTGTATGTTATAGCCCGATTGAGTTGTTTCCTTAGTGTTGTCTTCTGGTGCATAGTATGCATATAATCAATGTTTTAGGGTACTTATGAGGAGCCAGACTGTCATGGGTCTGCCACTTATTATCTGTATCATCTTACTATCTGTATCATCTTCACTGTGCTCCAATTTCCTTAATTTTAAAGGCAATACTTAATTCATAGATTTGTTCAAAGAATTAATGTATATAAAATGCTTAAAGCAGTGTTAGGAACTAATATATACTATTATATATATATATAACTATTATAATAGTTTTATATATATATATATATATAGTATATATAACATATACTAAGTATATGGTGTGGTAATTATTGTTAAAGTACATTCAGAAATAATAATCTACCAAAGCCCCACCAGGTATATGTGATGTAGCTTGAAGGCAGGACATTAATCATCTCTTTAGTAGCTTTGGCCATAAAGTTGAGTTTTCTGTAGGAACTTATAATTTGTGGTGCAACTTACTATGTTAGAATTTTCATAAATGCATGTGAGAGAGTGTCTCCTATTTTTTGTTCCCTTTGTCCCCAAGTCAAACTTCTTATATTAAACTTCTGTAGTATAGCATGCTCATATTTTGAGATGATAACATTGTGACAGTATGATTTCCATAAAATCTAATTATCATTTTCTTCTATTCCACTAGAAACATTTCAGTGAAACCTTTCATTCCTACCTCTTCATAGTGGAAGAGATGATTAAATAAAATACATTTCTAATGTTCTTTTTTTTAATTCTAAGTTTTTATTTTAATTCTAGTTGGTTAACCAGTATTAGTTTCAGGTCTGCAATACACTATTCAGAACTTTCATATATAACCCTGCACTCGTCACTACCAGTGTACTCCTTAATCCCCATCACCTGTTTAGTCCATCACCCTCCACTCCTCGCCTGCTCTCTGGTAACTGTCATTTTTCTATAATTAAGAGTCTGTTTCTTGGTTTGTCTCTCTCATTTTTTCCCCCTTGTTTTGTTTCTTAAATTCCACACACAGGTAAATCATATGGTATTCATCTTTCTCTGACTTATTTCACTTAGCATAATACTCTGTAGTTCCATCCATGTCATTGCAAATGGCAGGATTTCATTGTTTTTTATGGCTGAGTAATAGTCCTGTGTGTGTATCACATCATCTTTATCCATTTATCAATGGACACTTGGGATGCTTCCGTTGTAAATAATGCCACTATAAACATAAGGGTGCATGCATCTCTTTGAATTAGTGTTCTTGTATTCTTTAGGTAAATACCCAGTAGTGCAATTGCTGGATTGTAAGGTAGTTCTGTTAGCTTTTTGAGGAACCTGCATACTGGTTTCCACAGTGGCTGTACCAGTTTGCATTCCCATGAGCAATGCACAGGTGTTCCTTTTTCTCCACATTCTCGCCAACACCTGTTATTTCTTGTGTTGTTGATTTTAGCCCTTCTAAAATGGATGTGAGGTGGTACCTCATAGTTTTGATTAGCATTTGCCTGATAAGTGATGATGAGCATCTTTTCACATGTCTGTTGGCCATCTGTATGTCTTCTTCTAATGTTCTTTTGAATTCTTTACTGATTAGTCAACTAATGTAACTGTTCTCAATCACAGTGTTGAGAGTAACTTATCTTTTATCATTTGTAAGGAAGGTTTTAATCATTGACACGATGTTGGATTGAGGGTTATCCCTTTAGTAATATCTCACTTAATTTTGATATTCTTTGAGAGGAAGAGCGAGAGATGAGCTTACTGGTGTTGCAGTAGGAATTATACATAATCTATACTCTATCTTATTTGTGCTCTCTTCATAATGAGAAATTAGTATCAATACACTCTTTTTTAGTATATGTGCTGCTGAAGCAAGCATTTAATATCCTCTTAATAGTAGTGATAACTAGGACTTACTGTAATTCTTGGTGAACTGTGAATTTCTATTTTCTTTTTACCTTTACAAAAGTTTAGTAAGCATACAATAATAATAAAAGATAAAAGAATATAGTTAAAAATAATAATAGATAAGTACATTTTTTTTTACATTTACCTTTAGAAAAATAATGCTGTGGGGAGTATTTTGTATAACAGATGTGATTATCAAATCTAAAAGGATATTAGTAAAAACTTGGATTAGCACTATTCATATTCATAACCATTAATCTGTAATGTCTTTTTATTTGTGTGGGGGTTTTTTAGATTATTTCCTTTTTTTAAGATTTTATTTATTTGTCAGAGAGAGAGGGAGCATATGCACAAGCAGGGGGAGTGGCAGGCAGAGGGAGAAACAGATTCACTGCTGAGCAAGGAGCCTGATGCAGGACTCCATCCTAGGACCCTCCTGGGATTGTGACCTGAGCTGAATGCAGACACTTAACTGACTGAGCCACTCAGGTGTCCCTAGATTTATTTTATTTTAGAGAGGGAGAGAGTGTATGTTTAGTAGGGGAGGGCAGAGGGAGTGGGGAAGAGAAAATGCTCAAGCAGACTCCCTGCTGAGCGCAGAGCCTGACAGTGCTGGATCCCACTACCCATGAAATCATGACCTGAGCCGAAACCAAGAATCGGAAACCTAACCAACTGAGCCACCCATGTGCCCTTGTATTTGTGTATTTCTAATGTTTTATTGTGATTTTAGGCTATAAGGCTAGAACTTGCTTACCTTATATCACCTAGGGATTAGAGGTCTAGGAATAATTAAGACTCACTTTCAAAATGAAGCTTAACTTAAAAACTGATATTTTTATTAACGGATATTTTGATATATTGGGTTGGTCTCAATATTGACATATTTATACTTTCATAAATACAATATTGGGAAAAGTCTGAGGTGTTCTTTGTGTGCCATCAACTTTGAGGAATTTCGTCAAAACACTTATATACTCTTGGGAATTAGGGATATGTGTGAAGAACATCTGTCATGTCTGCTGCGAGTGGGGCAAAATTAAAAGCTGCTTTTCTCATTAAAGTTGGGCTTCTGTTTTTCACACTTCCGAGGTGTTTGATTTCCTTACATAGAACTAAACATTATATATCAAATAACCTTATGGGATAACATCAAATTCATGGGTTAAAGACTTAAAGCCTTTTGTTCAAAAGTTAAACTAAACGTAGTTCTCAGTTTGGGGCCTTAAAGAAGGTAGTAAGATTAGAATTGATTAAGCATTAGGAAAATGTACATTTAATGTCAAAGTAAAATACAGAACTTGTAATAAACTTAATAAATACCATGTAAGCACCATGCGCTGTACAATGTATTTTACATATATTATTTTTTTTTAAAGATATTTATTTATTTGACAGACACAGCGAGAGAGGGGACACAAGCAGGGGGAGTGGGAGAGGGAGAAGCAGGCTGCCCGCTGAGTGGGTAGCCTGATGGGGCTCATTCCCGGGACGCTGGGATCATGACCTGAGCTGAAGGCAGACGCTTAACGACTGTACCACCCAGCCGCCCCATCCTCTATTCTTTTTGACAACACTGAAAGTGGTGTATTATTTCTTACTGTTGAGGATCATAGTGAACTCATACCATTTAGAATTTTTCTAATATAGAAAGTCAAAGGTACCTTAGCCTTGAAAGGAGTAAAGTCCTACTAGCTCATAGTTAAAAAGGTTTTCAAACTCTCAGGTTCCAAGTTCTGTTACTATGACCATAGTGATGTTCCCAGGACCCCAGGATTGCTCTAGGATCACTTTTTGCATTTTGTGGCTCTTGACCAAGAAATATAGGAAGAAAATTAAAGTGCAGAGTTATGTGTGTATATAAGCTATTGCTGCCCCTGAAGCCTTGTGACACAAGCCTACCCTCCTGGGTGCCTTACTTATTAACATTTTTACTCTGTTAATGTCCTCTACCTGCATCACAAATTACCACATATTTTGCATCTTAAAACAACACAGATTTGGGCGCCTGGGTGGCTCAGTGGGTTAAAGCCTCTGCCTTCGGCTCAGGTCATGATCTCAGGGTCCTGGGATCGAGTCCCGCATCGGGCTCTCTGCTCCTCCTCTCTCTACCTGCTCTCTCTGCCTACTTGTGATCTCTCTCTGTCAAATAAATAAAAATCTTTAAAAAAAAACAACACAGATTTATCTCACAGTTTTTGTAGGTCAGAAGTCCAGGTGGGCTCAGCTGGGTCTTCTGCTTAGGGTCTTACAAATCCAAAATTAATTAGTTGGCTGAGCTGTATTCCATGCTAGAGTGTCTGGGGGGGAAATCCACTTCCAGGTTCATTCAGATTCTTGGCTAAATGCAGACTCCTTGTGGACTGATAACCAGAGTTGGTATTTGCTCTTAGAAGCCGAAAAGCTGGGACACCTGGGTGGTTCAGTGGGTTAAGCATCAGTGTTGGGCTCAGGTGGCTCAGGTATTGATCCCAGGCTCGTGGGACTGAGTCCCACATCGGGCTCCCTGCTCAGTGGGGAGCCTGCTTCTCCCTCTGCCTGCTGCTCTGCCTACTGGTGCTCTCCATCTTTCTGTCGAATGAATAAAATCTCTTAAAAAAAAAAAAAAAGCTGAAAGGCTTTCAGTCCTGTCCCCTCCAGTAATGGCAAGACAAGTCTCCTTTATACTTGTAGTTTTTGTGACTTATGCTACTACTGAATCTATCAGAATTCAGACAGAGAAAGTTTTCTGTTCTTAAGGGCTCCTGGATTGGGCCACCTGGATAACCCAGAATAATAATCTTCTTGTTTTAGGAGTTGTCATCTTTTTACATCTTCAGAGTTCATTTTGTAATGTAATATAACTATTCATAGTTTCCAGGGATTTGGGTGTGGACTACTTTGTGGGACCATTCTACCTATTACACTCATATGCTCCTAAAGAGAAATTTGATAAACTCTGTGCCCTTGCACACTTCTAAGTTGAATCTTAAAAGTTTTTATCTTAAGTTTAAAAAGTTGAAAGAAAGTACAATTTCTGGCTTTTCTAGATACACTATTTTTTGTAAGTACCTAATGTCAGTAGCGATTTGATGTTGTCATTTTAAAAAACACTAGAATTAATCTTTAAAAGTTGGAAATTTTCAATATTCCTCTTATTGACCGTCTAACTTCCTCTTCTCCAACATTATTTTATTTGAATCCAATGGATTTTAATGTTTTAAAGTATTGATACCTTTTCATACCTCTCTGCAATAAATATAAATTGAACTTAGATTATAAGTTTATTGATTTCTTTTCATGGAGCTCCCTTGGGACAGTGTATTTTTGAACAATATTTTGAGAATGGAAGAAGCAGTCATTAAATAAAAAGTTTTTATTTTCCTGTCATCACGCTAAACAATATATAAGAATTCAGAACATTCCTAAACACAGGGCAAAATGTCATTCTTAAGAATAGTGCTTTAGCAGAAATATAAGACAGGCAAAGACACAAACCTGAGGTTTAATGGTGCCTGAATTAAGGTAGGCTTTAAGACACTTTTTAAATAATCCGCTTTTTGGTTTTGTGGAGGTTTTACAACCTGGGGCAATGCATGGAAATGAGATTTGGTATGGATGGGAAGTGAGAGTTTCTTTTGAACTGTGGAAGGATGAGGATTTAGGGAAAGTAGATCATTTTTAGGAAAGAAAACATAGGGAAATACAGATAGGAAATTTTCTTACAATTTATCCTTCTCAAGGTGTCCCTTGGAATGCATTAGTGTACCTTCAGTAATATATAAACCTGTTTGAATACTACCTCGAAAAGACTATCCTCTTCCTGCCTAGGCCTTATCCTCTCACAAGACCAGAGGGCCATACAGTCTTCTGAGTCCATGTCAAGAGAAACTTAATTCCTTTCTTACATGAATATCTACTTTCTGAGCCTTGTTTTTTGACACACTATCTGCTTCCCAGAATGTTTACCATTAGCAGTGTTTGCCTCCTTCAGCAGAGCCCATTCCCCTTAACCACAGGTTAATTATATCCAAATATAGGCATACCTTAGAGATATGGTGGGTTAGGTTCCAGACGACCACAGTAAAGCAAGTCAGATGGATTTTTTGGTTTCCTAGTGCATATAAAATTTATGTTTTCACTATGCTGTAGTCTATTAAGTGTGTGCTAGTATTATTTCTTAAAAAAAATTTACATGCCTTAAAAATACTTTTTTGCTAAAAGAAAAGCCAACCATCATCTGAGCTTTCAGCCAGTTGTAATCTTTTAGCTGGTGTAGGGTTTTGCCCATGGTGGCTGTTCACTGATGAGGTGGTGGTTGCTGAAGGTGGGGTGGCTATGGCCATTTCTTTAAGTAAAACATCAATGAAGTTTACCCATGGAGGAACTTTCAAAGTTGGAGTCAGTCCTCTCAAACCCAGTCACTGCTTTTTCAACTAATTTTATGTAATATTTCAAATTCTTTGTGATCATTTCAATAATCTTCATAACATCTTTACCAGGAGTAGATTCCATCTCAAGAAAATAACTTTCTTTGCTCATGCATAAAGAGCAGCTCCTCATTTCTTTAGGTTTTATCATGAGATTGAAACAGTTCAGTCACATCTTCAGGTTCACTTCTAGCTCTCTTGCTGTTTCTACCATATGTGTAGTTAATTTCTTCCCTGAAGTCTTGAACCCTTCAAAATCATCATGAGAGTTGGATTCAGCTTCTTCCAAACTCTTCTGTTAATGTTGATATCTTGACCTCTTACCATGAATCACAAATGCTCTTAATGGAATCTAGAATGGTCAGTCTTTTCTAGAAGGTTTTCAATTTTCTTTGTCTAGATCCATCAGAAGAATCACTATCTCTAGTAGCTACAGTTTTATAAAAAATGTATTTCTTAAATAAGACTTGAAAGAATTACACCTTGATCCATATGCAGCAGAATAGATGTGTTTAGCAGGCAAGAAAACATTAATTAATCTTGTTACACACCTCTTAAGCGTTTTGGGGTGTCAGGTGCATTGTCAACAACAGTAACATTTTGAAAGGAATCTTTTTTTTCTGAGCAGCAGTTCTCAACAGTGGGCTTAAAATATTCAGTAAACTATGTTGAAAACATGTGCTGTCATCTAGAATTTGTTCCGTTTATAGAGCACAGGCAGAGTAGATTGAGTGTAATTGTTAAGGGCCCTAAGATTTTCAGAATGATCAAGGAGCATTGGCTGCAACTTAAAGTTACCAGCTGTGTTAGCCCCTAACAAGAGAGCCTGTTCTTTGAAGCTTTGAAACCAGGCAGGAACTTTTTTCTAGCTATAAAAGCCCTGGATGGCATTTTCTTCCAATCTAAGGCTGTTTCATCTACATTAAAAATCTCTTGTTTAGTGTAGTCACCTTCACTAATGGTCTTAGCTAGATATTCTACATAACTTATTGCAGTTTCTGTATTTTTTTTAAAGATTTTTTTTTTTTAATTTATACAACAGAGAGATAAAAGAGCAGAAGTAGGTAGGAGGGAGAAGCAGACTCCCTGCTGGGCAGGGAGAGGGAGAAGCAGACTCCCTGCTGGGCAGGGAGAGGGAGAAGCAGACTCCCTGCTGGGCAGGGAGCCTGATGTGGGGTTTGATCCCAGGACCCTGGGATCATGACCCAAGCTGAAGGCAGCCGCTTAACTGACTGAGCCACCCAGGAGCCCCTGCAGTTTCTGTATTAGCACTTGCTCCTTCACCTTCTACTTTTTAAAGATTTTATTTATTTATTTATTTATTTATTTGTCAGAGAGAGAAAGAACACAAGCAGCGGGAGCAGCAGGCAAAGGGAGAAACAGGCGCTCTGCTGAGCAAGGAGCCTGATTTGGGACTCTATCCCAGTACCCTGGGATCAGGACCTTAGCCAAGGCAGACACTTTAACCAGGTGAGCCACCCAGGCATCCCCACCTTCTACATTTTATTTATTTATTTGGCAGAGATCACAAGTAGCTGGAGAGGCAGGCAGAGAGAGAAAGGGGGAAGCAGGCTCCCAGCTGAGCAGAGAACCCGATGTGGGGCTTGATCCCAGGACCCTGGGATCACGACCTGAGCCGAAGTCAAGAGGCTTTAACCCACTGAGTCACCCAGGCACCCCCACCTTCTGCTTTTTTAAAAAAAAATTTTTTAAGTAATCTCTACACCCAGTGTGAGGCTTGAACTCAAGACCTCAAGCTCAAGAGTTGCATGCTCTACTGATAGAGCTAGCCAGGTGCCCCCTCATCTTACACTTTTATGTTATGAAGGTGGCTTCTTTACTTAAACCTCATGAACCAACTCTGCCAGCTCCCAACTTTTCTTCTGCAGCTTCCTCACTTCTCTCAGCTTTCTTAAAATTAAGGAGAGTTAGGGCCTTAGTCTGGATTAGGTTTTGGTTCAAGAGAATGTTGTAGCTGGTTTGATCTATTCAGACCACTGAAAGTGTCAGTTGTAAGGCTGTTTCATTTATCTTTTGCATGTTCACTAAAATAGCACTTTTGATTCCCATCAAGAAGTTTACCTTTGCATTCACAGCTTGGCTACCTGTTTGGTCCAAGAGATCTAGATTTTGGCCTGTCTCGGCTTTCAACATGCCTTCCTCACTAAACGTAATCATTTCCAGCTTTTGGTTTAATGTGAGAGATGTGCCTCTCTTCCTTTCCCTTGAACATTTAGAGGCCATTGTAGGGTCATTAATTGGTCTAGTTTCAATATTGCTGTGTCTCAAGACAACACAGGGAAGCAGAAAGAGAGGGAGAGAGATGGAGGAGCTGGTAGGTGGAACAGTTAGAATTTACAGAACACCTGTCAGTTATGTTTGCTGTCTTATATGGGTGTAGTCCCTGGCACCCTAAAACAATTGTAATAGTAACATCAAAGATCACTGATCACAAGTCACCATAACAAATATAATAAGAGTGAAGAAGCTTGAAATGTGCAAGAATTTCCAAAAGGAGACACAAAGGCATGAAGTGAGCAAATGCTGCTGGAAAAAAATAGCACCAATAGAATTGTTCCATGCAGTGAAGATTGCCAAAAACCTTCAGTTTATAAAAAATGAACTGTGAGGCATAGTAAAGTGAAGCTCAGTAAAATAAGATACACCTATGTATAAGATACACCTGAAATACATATACAGTAGCTAGGGTAGGGTAGCCGATGGTAAAAGAGAAGGTCTTTAAATCTGTGTGTTTCAAGTTACCAAAAAAATACTGTTTAATGTGTTTCAAAGTCATTCATCTTAACATTGCATGCATAAAACATAAGCTGTATAGGCCAGGCCAGGTATAGCTTGCTAGCTTAATCTTCTTGCCTTTCTCTTGGAAGTGAAGACCAGAAGTCCATCTTGCTGTTTTCTAGGGTGTTAGTTCCTGGTCTTTTGTGAGCAACTGCTAAAATAAGAACACAACACTCTGTAGGAAAATCTGAAGCCCTACTTAAAAATATACATTTCCCTGAAAAACAATTTGCAGAAATTTATCTCTGCCTAGAAAATATTAACCTTTACACAGAGACATTTGTCCTTGGAACTGCTGCTCCATTTATAGTCCTTATTTTACATTTGTATAGCAAAATATCCTGTTCAGGCCCCTTTCCCTTTAAGGAACAATCTGTAAAACAGAATTTTGATGCCAGCTTTGAAATGAGAGTCTTTCCAGCTTCTAGTATTCTCATCAGAGTTTTAAGCATGAAGACTGTTTCAGCAGCCTTATTCAAGGTAAAGTGCATTCCTTCTTTTCAACAGTCTGCAATAGGGACATCTCCCAAGTTCATACACAGCCTAATAATGAGAGTTCAGTCCTTAAATAATGGTAGAGGAGAGTCTACTTTCCCTTTTAATCTTGTTCCAGGATGACTGCCTTTTCCTAATGGAATTGCTAACTTGGTTTTCTGCCAGGTTTTTACCCAGACCCACTTGGGCACTCCATTACTTACATAATGGTCCTGTGTTAATCGTTTCTGAGTTTTGTGGACTACATATATGTGTTTATCCTCCCAAACTACAACTTACTTAGGTTGTTTCTTTGCTCTTGCATTGTTATTTTGGTCTTCAGATTTCTCTCCCTTTTCTCTGTCACCTGCAGATTGGCCTTTTATATTTAGAGAAGTTCTTTATGAACACTGGTCTTGCTCCTTGGCCACTGGCAGGACTTTCTGCTTTTGAAAGCTCCCTTCAGTGGACTGCTAAGATATTTCTTCAAGGTATCCAACCATCTTATATTTTAAGGTGAGGTGTATGATGACAGAAATGTTGACCAGTATTCATTTTCTTCTTTTTCTTTATTATAGATGCTCCAATTTTTAACTAAGCATATGATGAAATTAGGAATTTATTTCTCAGCCTGGTATAGCTGTTACATTCTGGTGTATGGAATGTAATAGAAGTTTCCTGTGAGTTGTTGGAAATAGCAGGCTATTGCTCATCTCATTCTCTTTCCTGCTGATCAGCAGATGTTATCGTTAGACCTTAAGCACTTATTTTAAACCATGAAGGGGACACCACATATTGAAGATAGCAAAACAACAAAATAGAAGGAGCCTGATGATCATGATTTGGGATTACCTGTGCTTTTATGTGAGAGAAATTAACTTCTGAATCATTTAAGCCATTGTTTTGAGTTTTCTGTCACTCATAGCTGAACCCAATCCAGCTGATATAGGTATTAAAAAATCAAGCTGTTTCCAAATGAACTGGGTCCCCTGGATGGTATGGTACAGCCCTGACACAAGAAAAAATTTTTATCTCTAAATAAAAAGTGGAAGAAAAGAAAAAATATATATATATATTATCATCTTCACTCAGAATTTTGATGATCAGATTCAGCACTGTCATTTCACCTATTATGTATGACTACCCCCTGTCCCCCATTAAAAAGCTTCACTTTTCTCCTTTCACCAAGATTCCATTGCTGTACTTCCATCTTTGAAGCTGTTACACCTCTAGGTAGCATTTTGCTAGGAGTTACAGGTGACCACAGGATAAACATCTTCCTGGAGCATTGAAACTTTTAGAGGGAACCTTAATTTTTATATCAGAAAATAATGGCATGAAAGACAAACTTGACATACATTTTTAAAGTAAATACTTAAACATTTTTGTGTCAGAGTTCAACTGCATGAGCCTATTTCCTTAGATCTCACAGAATAAGGTGTTCAGTCTCTTTTCTGCCTCTCCTTTGTCCTAGGGATACTCAGATGGAAACTTGAGAAGCACTGCTTACTTGATTAGAGCTAGGCGATTCCTGGCAGTGGTGAATAAAGCTCATGGCCCACCAGTTAGAAAGGTAAGAGATTTTAAGCTTCTAATGCAAAAATGTTTTTTTAATTTTCCATTTGTCTCTCAGATATTACTGAATTCAACAGGTGCTTCCAGATTGTATCCTCAGGGTGCTAGTGTCCTACCATATTGATAATGTTTAGTAGGAAAAAAAATCGGAGGTTTAGTAAATTTAGACATGTTCTTTTGGAGCTACAGTGCATATCCACAGGGAAAAGTACACTGAAGACTTAACATTAAAATGTTTAATTTGTTTTTGAAAGATTTTATGTATTTGTCAGAGAGCACAGTAGGGAGAAAGGCAGACAGAGGGAAATAGCAGGCTCCCTACTAAGTGAGGAGCCTCATGATGGACTCGAGCCTAGGAGCTTGGGATTGTGATCTGAGCTGAAGGCAGACACTTAACTGACTGAGCTACCCAGGTGTCCCAAGTTGTTTAATTTTAACTCAGAGCCTCCTAAACTTGCCTGACTAGGGAATTCTCTATAGCAAAAGGGTCCCCATATGAAAGTCCTAATTCTTCTAGGATTTTATACATGAATAACAAGAATTACTCCTTGAGGGGCGCCTGGGTGGCTCAGTGGGTTAAAGCCTCTGTCTTCGGCTTAGGTCATGATCCCAGAGTCCTGGGATCAGCCCCGAATCAGGCTCTCTGCTCAGCAGGGAGCCTGCTTCATCCTTTCTCTCTCTCTCTCTGCCTGCCTCTCTGTCTACTTGTGATCTCTGTCTGTCAAATAAATAAAATCTTAAAAAAAAAAAAGAATTACTCCTTGAAGTATTTTCTTTCTTTCTTTTTTTTAAGTGCCCAATATGGGGCTTAAACTCAGGACCCCAAGATCTAGAGTCACATGTTCTACCTACTGAGCCAGCCCAACACCCTGAAGTATTTTCTGTAGTCCAAAAATATTTTGGATAAAAAGTATTGCCCGGGGCGCCTGGGTGACTCAGTGGGTTAAAGCCTCTGCCTTCGGCTCAGGTCGTGATCCCGGGATCCTGGGATTGAGCCCCGCATTGGGCTCTCTGCTCTGCAGGGAACCTGCTTCCTCCCCTCTCTCTGCCTGCCTCTCTGCCTGCTTGTGATCTCTGTCAAATAAATAAATAAAGTCTTAAAAAAAAAAAAAAAGTATTGCCCGTTTGAAGGCTGTACATGCTAACTGAAATGCCAACATTTATTTGCTTTTGTATTGAGTTAAATCAACTAAATTTAGTTCCATGATTATTCACACTGATCAGAAACATTAATAGGAAGTTATACAGTCCTCAGATACATCTTTATTGAAAATCTTCAGTGTGGTGATGTTAAAGTTATAAAATACAGTGGTTTCTCATTCTAAGCCATTTATAGTTTGGGGATATAGCTTCTAAAAATGGAAGGAAAATTTTGGTAGATTAAATGTGATCTGGCATACAAAATCTTTCAAAACATGGTAGTCTAGTGATAGACTTTGTCAGATATATCAAGATATACAAGCAGATTGATTGGCCTGTGCTGTTATATCTGAATCTGAAGGTTCAGATCAAAAGAGAAACCCTGTGTAAATGTACAACTACTCTAATTTGTACAAAATTTAGAAAATAAATATATATGTATAATGTATTTGAAAAAGTAAATTTTTTTTGAAAAAGTAATTTTTAAGCAGGAAACTTTTTAAGGAGGAAAGTAAGGCAAACTTTTTCTTGCACACTGATGTGTATGTATATATATATATATGTTAAATAATTTTTGAGCTACTTGACCAACTTGAATGTTCAAATCCTCATTTGGTTAGAATTGTTTTCCATAAAATGTAATTCCAGGGGTACCTGGGTGGCTCAGGTCATGCTCTCAGGGTTACGAGATCGAGCCCTGTGCCAGGCTCTGCACTCATTGGGGAGTCTGCTTCTTCCTCTCCCCCCACCACCATGACTTTTTCTTCCTCCCTCCCTCCCTCCCTCCCTGTGCCCTTCCCCCCACATGTGTGTGTTCCCACCCCCTCAAAAGTAAATAAATCTTTTTGAAAAAATGTAAATTCCATGAGGGCAGGGACTGTGTCTGTATCATGGTACCCTTAAGTGTAGCACAATTCCTATCTTCTTGCATGTACTCAATAAATATTTATTGACTAAATGACTAAGTAAATGAGTGATCTGAATTTCAGGGTAGAGAGAGTGGATGGAGGGTGAGCAGTTACTAAGATGGTAGGTGGGAAATGAGCGCATTCTAGGCTGAGATAGAGCAGATTAGAAGCCTGCATGAAACTAGAGCCAAGGGATTAAAGAGTAGCATAAGACTGGGTTAGAAGGCAGGGGTCTGTCCATATGCAATGGTCTGGAGGCAGTATTATGGATTTGAGGCCTTATCCTAAACATTTCTTTTTATAACTGGTCCTTTCCTCTCATTTTGATGGGTACTGTTGGCGTGCAAGTCATCATTCTCTTTTCTGAATTTAGCAGTAGTTTGTATTGACTTTCTTATGCATAGTGTTGCCCTTTAATCCATCCTCCATACTTCTGTTAGATCTTGCAGAAATTCACCTTTGATTATCTAGTTCATCATCATAAATTTTTTTTTTAATTTATTTATTTGTCAAAGAGAGAGAGGGAGAGAGAGCGAGTGAGCACAGGCAGACAGAGTGGCAGGCAGACGCAGAGGAAGAAGCAGGCTCCCTGCCAAGCAAGGAGCCCGATGTGGGACTTGATCCCAGGACGCTAGGATCATGACCTGAGCTGAAGGCAGCTGCTTAACCAACTGAGCCACCCAGGCGTCCCCATCATCATAAAATTTTTACATTTTTTTTTTTTACAGCAGAATTAAGCACACTTATTCTTTAAAGGGCCAGATAGTGAATATTTTAGACTTTATAGGGGTCACATATGGTCTCTGTTGCTTATTCTCCTGCCACCCCACCCATTTAAAAATGTGAAAAACTTGCTTAGCTCAACATTTTGGCACAGGCCTATATTTATAATCTCAGGGCGGCAGTAGGATGGGGGTGGTGAGGGTGGAATCCAAACTCCTTGCCAGGGTTTCCTTCTCTTTCTGGCCTTATCTCTCTTCCCTTCAACCTTATATCCACATGCTTCAGCCATCAGAAATTCCTAAAGATCCCTCAGTGTACTCTGCTTCATTGTGATTCTACACTTTTGCTGTCTTCTCTGCTGAAAACATCATCCCTCGCTACCTGATGCCTCTACCGTTGAGACGGTACTCAGGCACTACTTCTTCAGTAGTAGCCTTCCCAGACCCTCTCTCCACATTTGGCCATGTATTTTTCTTAGTTAGGGGTTAGAAACTTAACCAAATGAATTCAAGTTGTTGTTTTTTTTTTTTTTTTAAAAAGAGCTCATACTCAGAATACAGAAGACCTGCATGATTCAGTCACAGAAAGCATAGTCAGGCATTACAGAAACTACTTTCCTTCTTGGCTGCATGGTTTCTCATCTCCATTTTTCTGTGCTTACCCTCTTCTGGGTTTCATTAATTTCTTAACAGTATGAAAGTAAATGTCTACCAGTCTGGAATATGATTTGGAATCTCTGCTGCCCACCTCTGTTCGGCTGATTTTTTTTTTCTTTACAAATTTTCTGAAGAGGTAATCTGATTGGCTTCGCTTAGGTGTCTTCCCTTGCTCACCTGAGGCGAGTATGTTAGGGTCATGGATATTATAGGATTGCCCTTCACTGGTAATCTGGCTCTCTCGAGGAGAGTGTTGGTGCTGAGGAGAGATGACCAGCTCCATAATCTTAATCTCCCATGTTCCCATAGTGCCTGTGTATATCTTTATTATTATATGTATATCACTGAATTATACTTGTTCTTACTAATCTGATTTTGAGGGCAAAGACCATATCTCTTTTTTTTTTTAAATTTTATTTATTTATTTGACAGAGAGAGCACAAGTAGGCAGAGAGGCAGGCAGAAAGAGGGGGGAAGCAGGCTCCCTGCGGAGCAGAGAGCCCGGTGCGGGGCTCGATCCCAGGACCCTGAGATCAGGACCCGAGCTGAAGGCAGAGGCTTAACCCACTGAGCCACCCAGGTGCCCCAAAGACCATATCTCTTATTCTTAATATGGCATAAGGTACAAAATAGGCAGATATTTTCCAAATGCATTTTATAAAGTAGTTGTATTAGAAATTTTGGGGGAATGCTATGCATTGTACCTAACATTTAGTATTATCCATATTTTAGAAACCTGCTTTGAAACTTGAGTAAATGCTTTTACAATAAGAAATTATAACATTTATAGTCCTGTGACTAACTAGAGGATCAATAAAATTAACATTTTAGAATCCACAGATTTTTGGGGTGCCTGACTGGCCCAGTCGGAAAAGCATTCAGCTTTGGATCTCAGACTTGTGAATTCGAGCCCACATAGGGTGTAGGGATCACTTAAATTTTTTTTTTAATATTTTTTTAATTAAAAAAAGACTCTAGAAATTTTTGAAGTTAATCACCAGAAACTGACTTGCTCCCTCCCATTTTTTTTAAAGATTTTGTTTTTAAGTAATCTCCACCCGACATGGGGCTGAGACTCATAACCCTGAGGCCAAGAGTCACATGTTTCACTGACTGAGCCAGCCAAGCATCCTTCTCCTTCCCATTTTTAAAGCTTCATTTACCCACCCTATTTTCTATGAACTAAGTTGGTTTCTTTCTTGTTTTTGATGGAGATTAAAGAAAAGCCAGATATTTTTATCAGCTGAATCATTTGAATGATACTATTCCCATGCCATTTTGAATTCTGTTATTAATGACCTAAAGGATCATCTTGCTTTAGCACATTCCATATTAAAAAAAAGGAACTAATATGACAGATAATTGTTTGATATCATCTGAGTTTTTATTCAGGTATGGTAATTGTTCCATCATGGTTCTGTTTGCTCTTAACCTTGCAATATAAAAGTGATTTTTCTACTCTTTGACATCCCATAACATGAAAGTTATAAACCAGAAACAAGCAGAGAATCGTTAGAGAATCCATGTTTTGTAGTATTTTTCTCATAACTACTCCTAAACACTACATGACACTAATTATATAGTGGGTATATAGTACATTATTATAGTGCAAATAACTATAATTTAAACTTCTGTAAGTTTTTCATTTTTAATTTTTTAGTGATGAAAGACTAGTTATTTTGAAGTGCTTACCTCAATTTGGGGTTGTGTAATATTTAACATGGTTAGATTCAGGTTTTTTATGTATCTTTGACATGACTTCATAGAAGTGATGCTGAGCATCCTGTTGGAGGACATGATACTGGTTTTCCTTATTTCTGATTTTGTTAACTTGAATCATTTGAGTAAGTTGATACTTGCCAGACTTTTGTAATTAAAATATATTTTATAAGGAGATATTTTGGAGGATATAAATGTTCTGTCTTATCAAATGTTGAATTTATTCTTTTATATTGGTGTAGATTAATAGAATCCTATTTTATTCACAATATGATCCATTACTGTCATTATTTATTTTGATTCTAAAATTGTTTCATATTTGATTACGTTATAGCCAAATTCGTAACCAAGTCCTTCTTTATTTTCTTGCAAAAGATATTCAAGGCCCATCCTGTACTTGCCCTACCCTAGCCCTGGAACCAGACAATTCTTGAAGGAGCCCAGGTTCCTTTCGGTAAAGAATGATATTTAGACATCAAGATCTGGGTGCCTCATAGATGTGTTGCTTTGAGGGTGTCCGTGTTCTCAGGCCCTCAGTAGACACAGCTAGGGAAATATATGAACATATATGCAGATATATACATACATATTATCATCTATACCTTCATATCTCTGTTGCTGTACCTTTATATCTTTTTTGAAAGTTAGGAATTCACACCAGTATCTCCAATTTTCATCTGATTACCAAGATTCATTCTGTATAATTACCTTTACCTCTAGTGTGAACTTACCTTTACCCACTACATCCTTGATATATCTGTGTATTCTGTCAATCTCTATGTGTGTATATAATGAATCACCTGTTGCTACCATGCCCACTCCTCCTCCTCATGTAGATGTTCTCCATCTTGGGCCCTGGTATACTATGCTGGACGGGTACCACTTCTGTCACTCACCTCATATGGTTGCCTCCTCCTACTTCTCCAGCTACTCTCCATATCCATGGACAGTTTTCTCTCTCTGCCTCAGCTGTGACACTCTGGACTGTCTGCTTCCCAATAGCCTGTCTAAGCTGCTTTTCATTAAGACATCCTTATATATGTTTTTTATGGAGGCTTGACTTTTGTATTTTAAGTTATAAGAAATGGTTTGCTAGTTAATTTCTCCCATTTTCTTCTATTCATTTTTCCTTAAAATGTTCTTCTTTACTATTTTCTGATAGGCATCTCATATTATGTATGATTTTATTTGATAGATTTGTTGAATAATTCTAAAAGTCCTAAAGGGTCTTTCTACACTATTTTCTTTTAGATGTGGTTTACATAAAGTTTCTATATGGTTGGTAGTCATAGAATAGCAAGGCATAAGAGTTGATATACATAGTGTATAGCAAGGCATACCAGCTGGCAGGCACAGTATAGCATTAAAAATGTCCTTGACCCGGACGCCTGGGTGGCTCAGTTGGTTGGACGACTGCCTTCGGCTCAGGTCATGATCCCGGAGACCCGGGATCGAGTCCGCATCGGGCTCCCAGCTCCATGGGAGTCTGCTTCTCCCTCTGACCTTCTCCTCGCTCATGTTCTCTCACTGCCTCTCTCTCAAATAAATAAATAAAATCTTTAAAAAAAAAAAAATGTTCTTGACCCATTTTTTTAACCTTGAGTAAGTTGCCCTTTGGTACCTCATTTGTGAAGGTTAGGTAGTTGGGACTAGATCAAGAATCAGTAAGGTACATGATCATAAATCCATGTGCTAAGAAAGCCTGTTATCTGTATTCAAGAGAGAATTTTGGGCTGAGATTTTGTTTTTTAAGAATGCGCAAAGGAAGCACTTCACAGAACTACAAATGATTATATATATGAAAAAGTTTAACCTTATTAGTGTATCAAGATATGCAGTTTTAAAATTAGGGACTTTTTTCACTAATCTTACAAAAATATTAAATAATACTCATTGTGGGGGCACCTGGGTGGCTCAATGGGTTGGGCCTCTCTGCCTTCGGCTCAGGTCATGATCCCAGGGTCCTGGGATCAAGCCCAGCATTGGGCTCTCTGCTCAGCGGGGAGCCTGCTTCCCTCTCTCTCTCTCCCCGTCCGCCTCTCTGCCTACTTGTGATCTCTCTGTCTGTCGGATAATAAATAAAATCTTAAAAAAAAAAGAAATTCTTTGTGGGTGCCTGGGTGACTCAGTGGGTTAAGCCTCTGCCTTTGGCTCAGGTGATGATCTCAGGGTCCTGGGATCAAGCCCCACATCGGGCTCTCTGCTCAGCAGGGAGCCTGCTTCCCCCTCTGCCTGCCTGCCTGCTTGTGATCTCTGTCAAATAAATAAATAAAATCTTTAAACAATAATAATAATAATAATACTCATTGTTAGTATGGGTGTTGAGAAATGAGGTCTTTACTACTGGTAAGGTAGAAATCAATACTACATATTTGAGGGCAGTTAACAATGTAAATCAAAAGTGTTATAAATATCCCTTCACTTTGACATAGTAATTTTATTCTTGTTGTTTTTGTTTTCCGTTGTTTTTTTTGTTTTTTGTTTTCTTAATTAAGCAGAAATTTTACTTCTAAGCTTATCAGAGATTATTACAAACACAAAATATTCTCTTAGAAGTGTACCAAATTAAATCAAAGCCACATCATCAAAGTAAGTGGTTGTGGCATTTAGAATTTATTTAGGTTGGGGCACCTGGGTGGCACAGTTGGTTAAGCATCCGACTCTTAACTTCTGCTCAGGTCATGATCACAGGGTGGTGGAATCCGTGTTCAGCATAGAGTCTGCCTGAGATTCTCTGTCCCTTTTCTGTCCTTCCCACTTGTGAGTTCTCTCTCTCTCTCAAATAAATACTTTTTTTTAAAATTTTTTATTTTTTTTTTTTAAGATTTATTTATTTATTTATTTGAGAGAGAGGCAGTGAGAGAGCATGAGTGAGGAGAAGGTCAGAGGGAGAAGCAGACTCCCCGTGGAGCTGGGAGCCTGATACGGGACTCGATCCCGGGTCTCCGGGATCATGACCTGAGCCGAAGGCAGTCGTCCAACCAACTGAGCCACCCAGGCGTCCCTAAATACTTTTTTTTTAAAGTTCATTTAGGTTGTAGTATTTTCACATTTAATAATCATTTGCAGTGTTCTGAAAAACACATTTAAACATTTTTTAAAGATATGAAATAATGTAGTATATTTATTTTTTTAAAGTACAATCACAGCTATAAAGTAGAGAAATTTAAAGAAGACAAAGACCAAATCTGTTTCATATACAGAATTGGGCATTCTAATACACGATATGACATGAATCTTTCCAAACAAGTTTGCTAAGAAACAGCTCCCATGTTTAGTGTTAAAAATAAAGCAGTCTTCTCATTTAGAAAAATCAAGACATCATTTGATTAATAAAGCCTATTTTTTTTTAAAGATTTTATTATTTGAGAAAGAGAGTGGAGTGAGTGAGAACACAAGTTGGGGAGCGGGGGACCAGCAGAGGGAGAGGGAGAAGTAGACTGCCCATTGAAGAGGGAGCCTGATGTGGGACTCAATCCCAGGACCCCGGGATCATGACCTGAGCTGAAGGCAGACGTTTAACTGACTGAGCCACCCAGGTGCCCCAATAAAGCCTGTTCTTCCCTCAGTTTTAAAATGCTTGTTGCGGGACGCCTGGGTGGCTCAGTTGGTTAAGCGGCTGCCTTCGGCTCAGGTCATGATCCCAGCGTCCTGGGATCGAGTCCTACATCGGGCTCCTTGCTCGGCAGGGAGCCTGCTTCTCCCTCTGCCTGCCACTCTGTCTGCCTGTGCTTGCTTGCTCTCTCTCCCTCTCTCGCTCTCTGGCAAATAAATTAAAAAAAAATTAAAATAATAAAATGCTTGTTGCTTGTCTTCCAGTTATCATAAGATCTCTCTGATATGAGGAATTTGAGAGGGATGGTGGGGGGTTGTGGGAGGTTGTGGGGAGCAAGGAAGGGAAAATGAAACCTGATGGGATTAGGAGGGAGACAAACCATAAGAGACTCAATCTCACAAAACAAACTGAGCCTTGCTGGGGGTTGGGGGGGTAGGGGTAGGGTGTTTGGGTTATGGACATTGGGGAGGGTGTGTGCTATGGTGAGTGCTATGCAATGTGTAAGCCTGATGATTCACAGACCTGTACCCCTGGAGGAAATAATAAATTACATGTTAATAATAAAAAACTAAAATAAATAAATAAATAAATAAATAAAATGCTTGTCTTCATTTAGAAACTGTAAATTTATGAGAAAAATTATTTTTCTATGGTATAGAAATCCCTGGAACAACAAATTACAAATTATTCCATTTTTTAATGAAATGTTTTCCCTCCCAAAATGTAAACATCTAGCAAATAAAACAAACATTATGTGTCAGATAGAGAAACACTAGTAATTTGCTTATGGAAGAGTTGTATTTGGTGGTAACATTTTTGTCTGTCTTAAATATGAAAGCACTTTAACAAAAGAATCAGGACATTATTATTTAAGGTCTATTCCTCCACCCAGTTTCCTTATCTGAATAGAAACTCATCAGTTTCTGTAGAATTTTGGCTATAGGAATAGACCACAGGAAAATTCTGAAATACCTAAAAGTCATTTGGCTGGAGAAAAGTGTTTTCTTAAGATTTGGAAGCAGTCATTCATCATTTTGTACTTAATGCATTCCTCAGCAAACATCTTCCCTATAAGCCTTTAGATTAAGCATGGGATTGGGCTTCTGGAAAGGGTTACTTGTAGCTGGAGCACCTACAAGCAAGATATTCTTGCAGGCATTCTGCATGCAGTACTGCTGAAGCTCCGCAGACACCTGGGATACCTTGGTCCTCTCCATGCCTGCCTCCAGCTTGACCTGTTCCATCGGGCCACTGCTGCAGGGCATTTACACTGGCTCTAGAAAACATGGCAGAGGTGCTGGGCTCCTTGACCTAGTAATTTCATTTCATTTCTAGAAATTCCTCCTGTGAATTTTTTTTTTTTTTTAAGATTTTATTTATTCAGGGGCGCCTGGGTGGCTCAATGGGTTAAAGCCTCTGCCTTCAGCTCAGGTCATGATCCCCAGGTCCTAGGATTGAGCCCCACGTCTGGCTCTCTGCTCAGCAGGGAGCCTGCTTCCCCCTCTCTCTCTGCTTGCCTCTCTGCCTACTTGTGATCTCTGTCAAATAAATAAATAAAAGAGTAAAAAAAAAGATTTTATTTATTCATTTAATAGGGAGAGATCACAAGTAGGCAGAAAGGCAGGCAGAGAGAGAGGGAGAAGCAGGCTCCCTTCTGAGCAGAGAGCCTGATATGGAGCTTGATCCCAGGACCCTGAGCTGAAGGCAGAGGCTTAACCCACTGAGCCACCCCGGCACCCTGCCTCCTGTGAAAATTATTACAGATATTGCGCATAGATTCGTTATCAAGAATATTAGCTGATGATAAAAATCTAATGATAGTGGTTTAAGCAAAAAAAAAAAAATCTAATAAAGAATTAGTGAAAATATGTCATAACCTATATGATGGAATACTATATAGCCATTCAAAATTGCATCTAATATTTAATAATATTACTATTTAATGGTGTGGCAGAATTTAGGTAATTGTATTTTAAAGAAGGCTGTAACCCTGCCTTTACAATTTGTAAAGCTGTGTATCCCTGTACATTAGTAAGACTGGAATATGTACTCTGTGGATTGCTGAACAGTAAATGGTGATATTTTAGGTGAATTTTATTTTTTCTTTTTGCTTTTCTGTATTTTTATGGGAGCAAATTTAAAGTTCCTTACTATGTCTTAGTTCAGTAGATAAAGTTCTGTTCATATTATCAAATAACGGTGACCTTCTTCTGAACCTCAAGCTTCTACCTTAAAGGTTTTTTAGAATTATATTTATGTGGGATACCTAATAGTGGAAATTGTTGTGGCTATGTTGTAACAAAATTCAAAGTATAGCAACTTTCAAAGTAGACCTTAAGTTTGGGGTTCTAAAATAAAATTCGTAAGAGCAATGAAATAGAGAAACATTTGGGGGGGAACATGTATATGTTTATACATGCAGTTGTCTTAGGAACCTGGAAAGAAGTCTGCACTGCATGTTTGATTAGCTTATGTGAACTCCCTCACGATCCTGAAAGCTTCTTGAAAGCAGGTACCTATCTTAGTTCACCACTACATCTCTGGCATCTGGCAGAGTACCAAACCCAAAGTGTACACTCAAATATTTGTTGGTTGAAAGAAGAAAAGAATTAACTCTGATGGCACTGTATCATGGGGGCAAGAAAGATAAAGGACTATTAGAAGAAGAGTTAAAACTGAGATTAGAGAAACCAAAGGACGTTTAAATTTTGTCTAGAACCCTGTTGTGTATTCTTTATGACAGTGATTCTCCTACCAGTATAGGTTTGGATGTTTGCCAGAGAATGGTGTGGTATATTAACAATTCTCTATAGTCATCAAATTCTCCAATAACTTAGAGTTAACAAAGCCTCCTTTCCCCTATGAGCATATTTCCAACTTTGCTGTAAAAGGGAGATGAGTCTCCGGGCACCTGGGTGGTTCATTCGGTTAAGCATCTGCCTTTAGTTCAGGTCATGATCCCAGGAGTTTGGGATCGAGCCCTGTATCAGGCTCCCTGCTCAGCAGGGAGTCTGTTTCTCCTCTCTCCGCCCTCCCCCGACTTGTGCTCTCTCTCAACTAAATAAAATCTAAAAGAGAGATAAGCCTAGCTGTAGAGGCTTGAGATTCAGTTTAAGGAGGAGATAGCATTTAGGCCTCCTAAAACACCATCATTTATGTCTCAGGGTCCTTCAACTGTGGTATTTATAACTACTTCAGCTAAGTTTTAGAAAATAATAAGGAATGGGAATTTTTGTTGGTTGGCTAGGAAATAGGCTGATATGTAGGTAAGGGACTTCTTTTGTAGAGAAAGGGGGCAGTTGTAATGGTGGGGAGTAGAAAAGATGAGAGAGAAAAGGGTACCACGGCTCATTCCTTTAGAAAGCATTTCTGGAACTCTCAGTTTAGTTCCTGCACTACCTGTGTATTCTCATAGTGTGTTAACTTTTATTCTTACCAAAGGAATTGAAACTATATTTCCGTAGTCCTCTTTCTTCTGCTAGATTAAAAGTCTCTCAAGTACAGAAACTCTTTTTTCATCTTTGTGTCTTGGGATATATTTGGTGTTTAAATGTTTCTTCAACTTAACTGAATTTAAATTTTGCTTTGATTTTTCATAGCAATGTAAACTGTATTTTATTAGTTTTAGAAGAGTTTTTTGAGGTAGACTCAACTTATTTGAGTTGTTCATATCATATGGCTATTTATTCATTCCTTAATATTTAATGAGTAAATGCTGCTGTGAGGTAGGCACTGTTTTAGGTAATTAACCCAAAGATAAATTCCTTGCCCTCATTAAGCTCACATTCTATGGGTAATGACAGAAACATAACTTTGATAGATTCCCTTTGGATTATTTTAGTGTTCTTTTCCCTTTTCTCACAGACAGCATGATAAAGTTGGATGTGCATGGAGGAATAGAACCCTACCAGATACAAGTTTTGCCTGGAAACCAGGGAAAAAACTTTCTTCTTCTGTCTGCTATACCAAATCACCCATAACTCAAATACTCAGAACTGTGGCTATTTATACATTCCCCCAAAGGAATTATCTAGTTTTTCTGACCAATACATTCTTGATAACCACATTTACAGGCAAAATTATGAAAAATAATTTTTTTCTCTGTTCATCAGTGTCTTATTTGAATAAGCATATAGTTACTCTTCACCACTGGATGGAGTTTCATTGAATATAAGATGAGGTATTTGCAGAATTATTTATTATTACTATCTTTTCAGCAATCTCCACATCCAGCGTAGGTTTAGAAGTTGTAACCCTGAGATCAAGAATCGCATGCTCTTCCAGCTGAGCCAACCAGGTCCCCCAAGCAGAGTTTTTAAAGTGGGCCACTGACCTGGATAGTTTCAACATGTTGTACTTGTTCTTAAACTAATACCAGAGATGCATGGGTGGTGAAAGTCAGTTAAGCATCCAACTTGGTTTTAGCTCAGCTCCTGATCTTGAGATCAAGCCCCGTGTCGACTCTGTACTCAGAGGGCGTCTGCTTGGATATTGTCTCCCTCTGTACCTTCTCTCTCTTTTTCTCTCTCTCTCAAATAAGTCTTTTTTAAAAACCCTAATATCAAATAAATAAGTTATAAGACTGTGGAAGAGGGAGATGCTTACAAAGATGAACTATATTATGGGACAAATAGAATTTTGATGAATTAGACTGAGAACTTGATCATCTCTAAGACTATATTTTAAGAAGTTAAAAACTTTCCAAATAGATATTCTAAAATGCTACATCTCCTCTTTCTCATCAGACTTCCAAAGTCAGGAGTTTTACTCTTTTAATAGCTGCCTTTCAACCACTGCCCTAAGGACTGAATTACATGTTTTTTTCTCCTTTTACCTTCTGTGATGGAGTTGGATATATACATACCTATGTTTAAGGCATTAATATGGATATTCATATTGTAGGAGCAGTATTCTGACCTCTTATAAAGATTCTTAAGAGTGACAGGATTTGGGGGCACCTGGGTGGCTCAGTCGGTTAAGCATCTGCCTTCAGCTCAGGTCATGGTCCCAGAGATCAAGCCCTGCATTGGGCTCCCTGCTTGTCGGGAAACCTGCTTCTCCCTCTCCCACTGTTTGTGTTCCCTCTCTCGCTGTGTCTCTCTCTATCAAATAAATATATATATATATATATATTTTTAAAGTGACAGGGTTTGGGGTTGACAGTAATCCAAAGAATAAAATTATTCAGGTGTTTTTATTTCCTGTGTTTCAAGCAGTGTTTAGAAAACTATTTTTAACAGTGTGAAACCACTTTGTTTTTCAGTATCCTTGCCATGAAAAAGAGGACGTGATAAGTTGGTCAACTTATGAAATTCAAGTTACATGTGAATTCTGCCAGGTACGTATGCAGTATTTGGTATTTTTACCAATTCTTCATATTTTAGATCATAAAAATATTTATAGTCATTTCTTGATAAATATTTCAGTATTTCTTTTGATAATTAAAAAGAACCCCACTTATCCAGTATATTAGTTTAGCAGCTATTCTTATTATGTCTTTTTTTTTTTTTTTCTCAAGATTTTATTTATTCATTTGAGAGAGCACGAACAGGGGAAGGGGCAAAGGGAGAGAAGCAGACCCTCTGCCAAGCAAGGAGGCCTATGCGGGGCTCAATCCCAGGACCCCAAGATCATGACCTAAAGGCAGACACTTAACCAACTTATCTGCCCAGGCGCCCGCTATTATGTCTTTAAATTATCAAACAGAACATCAAGATGTGCCTAACTATGACAAACATAAACATACTTTAGGGTTTGATTTCTAGAGTTCCAAATAATACTAGTCCCATGGGATGTTCTATGAAAAAGCATTTTGAATTGCAAATGGATGTGGCTAAAATGCCATATTCTAGGTGCTTCTCTAGTCATTTCACTTGAATATACTAAAGGCTCTGAAAATTCCTACGAAAGAAAAAGTACTCCGCTTTTCCCAAATCTCTTGGATTACATGTTTTTTCTATAATAGCTATTGTCATCCCTTTTGAAAATGCTTTGGGAAACATTGCTTTGAATGGTTAACAAGCTAATGTTGAAAAGGAATAATGTTTCCAGATTTTTTTTTTTTTTAAGATTTTTTATTTATTTATTTGACAGAGATCACAAGTAGGCAAGAGAGGCAGGCAGGGAGAGAGAGGAGGAAGCAGGCTCTCCACGGAGCAGAGAGCCTGATGCGGGGCTCGATCCCAGGACCCTGGGATCACGACCTGAGCCGAAAGCAGAGGCTTTAACCCACTGAGCCACCCAGGCGCCCCTGTTTCCAGATTTTTAATTGAGTCAAATACAAGACAAAATTTAAAACCTACAAGTTGTTGGAAAAAATAATTGGGAACTTTAAGTCTAAATCAGATACAGGAAAATAATCTTTTCTCAAAAATTTCTTTTTACAGTTATTTTTGTTCAAATCAGGATTCAAAAAGGATTTACATTTGGTTAGCATATTTCTTTTTTTTTTTTTTTTTAAGATTTTATTTATTTATTTGAGAGAGAGTGAGCACATGAGTGGCAGGGATAGGCAAAGGGGAGGGAGTGCAGATGTCCCTGCTGAGCAGGGAGCCCAATGTAGGGCTCAATCCTAGGACCCTGGAATCATGACCTGAGCCCAAGATAGCCCTTTAACCAACTGAGCCACACAGTTACCCCTGGTTAGTATATTTATTAAATCTCCTTTAATCTATAGCAGTTTCCCCCTACCACCTCTCTTTTGTTCTCCATCACATTTATTTTTTAAGTGACCAGGTCTTTGTCCTATAGAATTTGGCTGACTGCATCCAGATAGTGTTGACAGATTTCTTCTGTATTCCCTGTATTTCCTGTAGCAAATCTAGAAATGCTTGATTAAATTCAGGTTTGACTTCCCATACTGTCCACACACAGACATAAACACACACACAACCCCCCACCCCTGCCCCAGAACACTTTCATGCTCTCTATTGTATCATATCAGGAGGCACATAATTTCTAATTGTCCCACTCTTAGTGATGTTAATTTAAGAATGACCTGTGAGTTCATTATCAAGTTCCTGTCACCTTTTTTCCTAATGGTTATATGATGTGGCCTAGATCCATTATTTCACTGGGTATTAAAGTGGTGATTTTCTATAATTATTTCATTTTTTCTTCACTTAAACTGTTGAACAGGAAAGAATTAGCCTGATAGACTAAAGTTCCTAACCTTTTTTTCTATAGTGTAAAATGCATGTTACATGTATTTGCCTACTCATAAAAAGATGGAAGGGAAATAGGGCTAAAAGATCAGTAAAAGTATTTTATTTCACACGAAAATAGAAAAGGTAGTAAGCTTAGTGAAAATCATATAATATTACATTTAAAATTATTCTTTATTTAAAAATCTGTACTGTATGGACGCCTGAGTAGCTCAGTTAGTTAATCATCTGCCTTTGTCCCAGGTCATGATCCCAGGGTCCTGGGATCAATTCCACATCTGACTCCCTGCTCATCGGGGAATCTGCTTCTCTTTCTGCCCTTCCCCCTGCTTGTGCAAGGCTCGAGTGCTCTCTCTCAAAAATAAATAAATTTTTAAAAACAAATAAGATAAAAATCTATACTGTAAAACACTAAGCCATTTCTTTTCTTTCTTTTTTTTTTTTTTTTAAAGATTTTATTTATTTATTTATTTATTTGACAGACAGAGATCACAAGTAGGCAAGAGAGACAGGCAGGGAAAGAGAGGAGGAAGCAGTCTCTCCACGGAGCAGAGAGCCCGATGTGGGGCTCGATCCCAGGACTCTGGGATCATGACCTGAGCCGAAAGCAGAGGCTTTAACCCACTGAGCCACCCAGGCACCCCCACTAAGCCATTTCTTAATGTTTATTATAGGCAATACAAGGACCTGTGGAATATGAGTGATGACAAACCCTTTCTATGCACTGCCCCTGGATGTGGCCAGGTAATATATAAATTACTTTAAAGCATTTTGTATGTTCATATTTATTAAAACACTGATGAAAGTTTGTTATCATTAAAAGGATTCTTCTACAATTTTTGTAAAATTCTGGAGTTAGAATGTAAATTACCCAGCAAAGTTTTGGTTAGAAATTTTTTCCTCAGTAGTACAGTTTTTAAAAACAATCTAATATGGAAAGAAAAAGTTAGAAGTCTTTAAATGGAAAGGTGAATACCTAGACAAAATCCAGGGCTTAATAAATCTTTTTACTATTTGACCGTTTACCATTTGACCATTACTGGTTGAAAATAATTGTAAATTGCTTAATTGGAAATCAAGTATACATTATCTTATTTGAAAATTATTTTACTTGCTGAACTCTTACAATATTAACTAATATTTACCTCTGATAGTGTCACTAATGCATTAATGTACCTAAGTCTCACATCTTCAGAGCATGTATGAAAGCATTTTCAGAAAATAATCTTTCCACATTGTATCAAAAAGTAGTATCTCAGTGTTTTTAACAGACCATTAATTATTAATCTATTGCTGCTATAATAATTCTAACTTTAAAATAACATAGACACCAAGAAATGAAAGAATAAATTTAATGTGTAGCCAGATTACCGAGCACTTAAATATACAAACTGTAAATCATAAAAAAGCATTAGTGTTTCATTGGTTCTTGTTTTCTTTAGTTGATGTTTTAAATTGACATATAATTGATGTACAATAAACTGCACGTACTTAGTAAGTCAGTTTCATGTTTTAATGTATATATGCTCATGAAATCATCACCATAATTAAGATAGAGAACATACCCATCACCCCAAAAGTTTTGTCATTCCCAGTTGTTACTTGGTTCTGCCTTTGTAAAACACTACTCTGCCCTATGTCCCTATAGATTAGTTTGCGTTTTCTAGAATTTTATGTAAATAGTCATACAGTATGTACTTTTTGTCTGGCATCTTCTATTCCTTATAATTAATTTGCAATTTCCCCATGTTATGTGAGCAATAGTTAATTCCTTTTTGTTGAGGAGTAATATTTCATTATTACACAATTGTGGACATTGGACTTATTTCCAGTTTTTACTTATTACAAATAAAGGCAGTATAACTATTTGTGTACAAGTCTTTGATCTGAATGCATGCTTTCTTTTCTCTTGGGTAAATGTGTAGAAATGAAATGGTGGGATCATATGTTAGATATTTACTTTGAAGAAATTGCCAAACTGTTTTCCAAAATGAATGCACCACTTTACATTTCCACCAAGAGTGTATGAGTCTTGTGCCATTTCTTTGCCTACATTTGGTGTTGTCAGTCTTAAAATTTTAGCCATTTTTCACTGTGTGTGTACTGATGTATCATGAGGTTTTAATTTGCATTCTTTGATGAGAAGATGAGCACTTTTTCATGTGCTTGTTGATCATTTGCATTATTTTTTGTGATTTAGCTTTTCAAATCTTTTGCTGTTTTTAAAAGTCAGGTTGTCTTTCAATTGCCAACTTGTAGTTCTTTATATATCCTGGATACCAGTCCATCGTCAAGTTTCTCCAAGTCTTTTGTTTGCATCTTAATTTTCATGATAAAAGCTTTTGCTCAACCGGATCTTTCTAATTTTAATGAAGTCTCATGTGTTAATTTTTTCTTTTTTTGGCTGTTGCTTTCTGTGACTTATCTGAGAAATCCTTGCCTACATTTAAGTCACAAAGGCATTCTCCTTTGTTCTTTCTGAAATCTTGTTTTTTCATCTAGACCTGTGTTTCCATCTTGAATTACTTCTTGCATATGTATATACTGGTATGAAGTAGGATTTGAAGCTCACTTTTTTTTCCCATGTGGTTTTTCAGATATTCCAGCATCATTTGTTGAAAAGACTTTTTTCTCATTAATTTGCTTCAGCTCCTTACTGAAAATCAAAGTGTGATAGAAATGCAGGTCTCTTTCTGAGCTTCCTACTCTGTTCCTTCCATCAGTCTGTCAGCTTTTATGCTAGTACCACAATGTCTTGATTACTCTAGCTTTACAATAATGCTTCCAGTCAGGTAAGGTAAGTTCACCAATTTAGTTCTTTTTGAGATATTTCTGGATAGTCTTTTAATTTTAGTCATTATTTGTGAGAGTATAGTGGTATCTCATTATGATCTTAATTTTCATGATATATCTAAAGATGTTGAACCAGGGTAAAGATAGGAAGTTAACCAGGGTTGGTGCTACTTAGATAGGTTTATCAGGGAATGCCCTCTGATAAGATGACATTTGAATTAAGAAATGAAAATGTAGGAGCAGACCTCTGGAGGAAGTTTTTCAAACTGAAGGAACAACAAATACAAAGTTTCCAAGAAGGGGATGGGTTTGGGTGTGTTTAAAAACAGAAGGAAGACTGTTGTGCCTAGAGTGTGTAGTGACCCACAAGGATAAGAGTAAAAGATTCTGTCAGGTAGAATAAGAATCCATATCCAAGAGGGCTTTGTAGACCGTGATAAAGTGTTTGGGCTTTATTCACAGAGCAATGAAAAGCCGTTACTGAGCTAGGAGTGGAAACAGGGAGTAGAGACTGACATCTGTCAGGTGAGAGATAATGGTGGCTTTGTCTAGGTGCTAATAGTGGGCAATATAGAGAAATAGACTGATTTGACATGTATTTTGGAGCTATATTAGATACTCATTTTTTTCTATAAATTTAAGAAAGCTAAAAAAAACTATATTTCCCAGAATTTTTTGTGAATAGTATTTTCTAGGAAATCGACAGTTCAAAAAAAATTGATTTTAGAGGGGCACCTGGGTGGCTCTGTGGATTAAGCCTCTGCCTTTGGCTCAGGTCATGGTCTCAGGGTCCTGGGATCAAGTCCCACACCAGGCTCTCTGTTCAGCCGGAAGCCTGCTTCCCCCTCGCCTTCTGCCTGCCTCTCTGCTTACTTGTAATCTCTCTCTCTGTCAAATAAATAAAATCTTTAAAAAAAAATTGATTTTAGAAGCACCAATTTGGTGGCGGTATTTTTTGTCATAAGTGTTGCTATTATTCCAAATTTGAATTTTACCTTTAATGCACTTAAATTTAAATTTCCTAATTTTAAATTCCAAGTTTTAAATTTTGATTTCCAAATTTTAAATTTTTTAAAACATGTTTTGTTAGTGTTATTTTGGAGAGAGACCTATAAAATTAGTGCAAAGAATTTTAACTGTTTCTTGCTATTAAAAGTGTTTTTATATGCCTCAGTCACTATTAGGTATTTCACAGAAAGAGTTCTATTGCATTGTTTTAAAGTAATGTTCCATTGAATTTGGTAAAAGAGACAAAGTGAGATAATTTAGTGAAAGATTAATTTAACATTGTAACGCTTCTATCTTACTTGTTAATATCTTTGCTTTTGGTGATGCTTTCATTGAAATTATTTCTTAGGTAGAATGTTTATGCATTATAAGCTGTTTTACAAAGGAGTTAAAGATTCATTTTATTTAGGTGAAGTTTCACTGGAGGTGTGTAAATGTGTGTGTGTGTAGCTTCCTGATGTTGAACAGATTCCTTTAAACTAGTAAAAGAAGCAGTAAAATGAGCTGCTGGCCTTACAGCTTTACAACTTAGTTGTACCTATTTATCCTGTTAAATAGAAAAAAAATTTGTATCATGGATGTGAATGCATGTATTAAATGCAGAATGACTGACTTCTTAGGAAGTTAGTTCTGGTGAGTATTCAAGCCCTAAAAACAGATTTCTTAAATATCAGAGCTTAAATTCATTATAAAATTTAAGCTCCATTTCATCTGTCGGGTTACCCTTCCTTTTTAACTTTATGAGAGGGATGGTTATCCATCCTACCTTTCTTGACTGCCTTTACCATTGTTTATTCAGCTGTATGCTCAAAGTCTTGTTTTTAACAAAATACTGTGTAGTTTCCATTGGAGTTGTGCTGTAAATTGCCTGGAAGAAAAATTATGAAATATTTAATATATTATTACTAGTAGCAGCATTGTAATTTTTCTACAAAATTATTTTTAAAAGAAACCTTTAATTTGACTCAGAAAGCAATTCACATAGATTCTGCAAAAATTTTATCTTAACATGTAGTAGTAGCTATTTTATAAGCATTTGTTGAAAAAATTTATTTCATTCATATATGTATATATATGTATATGTGTATCTTTTCCTCATGATTGCCTTTGGACATGATGGCCTTTGACTTTTTTTTTTTTTCCAAGTTCCTTGTTAGAGGTAAATCAATTATTTCAGGTGATAGCTAAGGTTAAACTCCTCTTATCAAGTTCCAGTTTCAGTGTATTTTATCCATGTACATCAATAATATCATATGATCAAAAATCTCTTAATGAATAGCATTTTGGTAAATTTGATCTATAGATCATGTATGAAGCTTTGTGAATTCATATTTTTTTGCATTCCCCTTTTAATATTCACATGATCCTGAATTTTTTTTTAGGGCCCTTTTAGCTGTACCTTTTCATTCAGGATCAATCTTAGTGCCATTTTCATGTTTTGTACAGTTCTATATGTGATTGCTCTTTGATTTGGATATTTGTGGTCAAACCAGTCCAAGCAGAGAACAGTTGTAGAATAAATTCCTAGGAGATAACTTTCCAGGTTCTTATCGATTAATTAGACCTCTGAAAAAAATGTGTTTATTCACAAGTGTTTAATTATTACCTCCATGGAGAAACTGCATTATTAGGTTCTTTTTTTTTTTTAAAGATTTTATTTATTTATTTGACAGATCACAAGTAGGCGGGCGGGGTTGGGGGGGTGGGAAGCAGGCTCCCTGCTGAGCAGAGAGCCCGATGCCATGCCGGGCTCCATCCCAGGACCCTGGGATAATGACCCAAGCTGAAGGCAGAGGCTTTAACCCACTGAGCCACCCAGGCGCCCGCATTATTAGGTTCTTTGGACATAAAATGAATCTTGATTTAAGATACTTTTAGTGTGGAATGTAATACATGTATATTTAAAACTCTAATGGAAAATAATGAAATGATGCCTACATTATTCTATAAACTCTACACATATGTTCATTCTCTAAGAGCTATTATTTAACAGTCTATTTTAAAAAGACAACTACTTCTTCCTACAAATTGGGGAAGGATTCTTATAATGATAAAACAAAGGAAGATAGTACTTGGGTGGGAAAGAGCTGGATTATTTTAAGATGAACTGCTTTGTTATCATATTGGTTGTTCTTTCTTTGCTGGATTATAAGCAGCTTTTTTTTTTTTTTAATTTGGTAACTAAAGAACCTGATTTACTTAATTTGTCCAGGAGTAATATTTCCGTAAGAGAAGGAATCTGTTTGGTGTTTTTAAAAATATTATATATTTTAAAGTGCACACACAAGCTGGGAGAGGGGTGGGGGAGAGGAAGAGGGGGAGAGAGAATCTCAAGTGGACTCCTCTCTGAGCATGAGCCCCCTGCCCCCCAGCAATGACACTGGGCTCAATCTCACGACCCTGAGATGATGACCTGAGCTGAAATCAAGAGTCAGATGCTTAACCGACTGAGCCACCCAGGCACCCTAGGAATCCCATTTTGATAGTTTAGGGGAGCCAAGTTCAAATATATGTAATTTTAACATCCTCATTTATAAGGATGTAGGGTAGAGAATTTATGTTTCTTAATTTGGCATTTTATAATTATTGCTCTGAAATAACAAAATGTAAGTGCTCCTTATTTTCAGTTATAATTGTTGCTTAATAAGGAGCATCTTCATAAAGGTTGATATCAGGCATTTCAAAATGAACTGCTTTGTTATTGGTTGCTATTTCTTTACTGGATTATTAAAAAAGCATTCTTTTTTAATGTGGTAACATAAAGAACATGATTTACTACTTAATTTGTCAAGAGTAATATTTTTATAAGAGAATTCTTGTTTTAAAAGTGGTAAGTAACCTGAAGTCTGTGTAAAACAGTACTTCCTTCAAAAGTCACTGAACCATGGAATACATATTTCTACTATAATATGGCAAAAAAATCAATAGTAGTCTATTTAGTGTCCAAATGAAATTTATATGAAGTTTCTTTGCCTCAGGTTTTATTTTTAAGTGCTCTCAAATGAATTATGTGACTTAATACATCTGTATTGCTTATTCTTGGGTAATGGGTTTTCTATGAGTATTTGAAGTCTTGTATGTTTATCTATACTAACAATAGATTCTTTTTTAGTTAAACTATTTCATTGTTAATGGTGGTTTTACATGTTGTGGAAATGAATTTCCTTATCATTTTACTTATTTGATCAAATTGAAAATCTTAACTATATTTTAAAACTTTTTGCCACAGCGTTTTACCAACGAGGATCATTTGGCTGTCCATAAACATAAACATGAGATGACACTGAAATTTGGTCCAGCACGTAATGACAGTGTCATTGTGGCTGGTTAGTATATGCTTTTATTAATAGCTTATATACATATTTCACCTGGATTGTGCACAATTTTTGTGTATTCTCTGTAAATAATATAGTCTGGTGATACTCCAATTACTTCATTTACAGTAAATGTTGGCAACATGTATTTTACCCATTACATTTCCATGTTTCCTTCTGACCATTCATTTCACTTTTCCGTGTAGTTTTCCAATGTAGATTTCAATGTATTGTGGAAATTAATTAGAACCCCAGGAGCATTTATCGCATCTCCAGAGTTTACATTTAATTGATAATTGAACTAATGTGATGTTTAGTCAATGTTTCTTTTAGCTTTTTACAACCTGGTTTGAAATGCTGTGGGAAGGTAGGAAGTGATCAGGCTCCTCCTGTTGGAGAAAGATCAGTTAGCAGACTTGTTCACTAGAATTTTGTTTATATTTCTTTTGGGACTAAAACATCTGTGTTAGTAAAGATACTCTCAAGGGACCTAAATTTAGTCAGTGCCTCTTTTGTGTGTTTTGATCCTGTGAAGATACAGTATCACATAAGCAGATGATTATCTTTCACAGTATGTGAAAAGAGAAAATTCATGCATTGTTTTAATTATCCTTTCATGCTGTATTAGCTGCCCCTTTTTTGGTATTTAAATATTATGTACACACATTTATGCATATGGACGCACACATAATATGTATAGTTCTACTGCATTTTGTATATTTTAAAACAAAGTTTTATATAAAATGTAATATTTATATAAATTTCAGACCCTTTTGCATCATAACCACAGAGTCACATAAGTATTCAAAATCAACTATAAATTATTCTTTTGTCTTTTGAAGTTTGGGTTATTTATCTGGAATTAATCCTGAAATCTGAATATTATTAGTATTTTGAAATGATTACCCAACATAAAGGTTGAATTATCATATGCAAGGCTTTGCACATGATAATGAGGCTGATGGTTTTTCCTGTACTTTCAGTATCATGATTTTTATAATGAAAAAGTTTGAGTTAACAAAGTTGGTAATTTTTCAGAAACTATTTAGGAAAAATGAAAGAGCATTTCTTTAGTTCCATAAGTAAAAGGAAGCAGAGAAGAGTGAATTATGCACTTCTTTAGAATATCGTACATCAGATATTAGGAGCTGGAACCCAAAAAAGTAGTCAAACAAAATAACAACAGTCTTGGCAGTTCACCCTCCTAGGCATGAAAGGTCTTTGCTTGTCTGAAAGTTATTGCACTAGACCAGTATCTGTAACTTTTCAACTCAAAAATGTTTTGAGATTGGTTTCTAGAAATTTCCTATTGGTTTACCTTTATTACAGTAGAAGAGTAGAACACATTTAAACACAGCACTTGACTATTTTTTTTTTTTACTAACATGTTGAAATTAGTAGTTTAGCATTACTGTGTAAGTGTAATGCATGATGTGTGTGGTATATATTTGATGATCAATATCCATAAGCCACTGCATGTTTAAACAGTTGTGCCCGTGTTGACTTTTCTTTTCTCACATCTAATCATTCCAGTAGTCACTGATACCAGTGGTTTATGTGTATATTTTATTTGTAAGACTTTTCTCTTCCTTTACCACACATTAGGAGCCTTTTGTTGAGCTGAGATAGACGAACCCTTTGGCTGTGAACAGAGGGACAAATTTCTATTCAGTTTACTAATTCACCTATAAAGGACTTAAGCTGATATGTGTACTCTGAGCCCTTGCTGTAATACAATTTCAGAAGTCTTTAGGGTTAGTGGGTATGTATGTTGTAGACTAATAGGTAAAATGATGCCTTTAGTAATTTAGATAATACTAGTAGTGTTTGAGATAGGCTTATATTGTATCTAATAGGTATGACATACAGGTCATTATAGTGTTAAATATATTTATATGTAGTAAGCATGTTATATTCTAGATACATGTGGGGCAAAGATGAAATAATACTAATTACTGCCAATTCTGGGGATATAATATTTAACAAATCTATGAATTTTAATTTTATATAAAATCTTAAATTAGGAGTCATCTTTATACTTTTATTTAGCTTAGACTAGATTCCTGATAAAACCTGTAATTTGATGCCCTGTGCCACCAGCTTTTATCAGAATGAATAAATAGCCTGGAAAATAATAAGACAAATAGACAAAATCCATATAAAAATAGTATTTTTTGTTCAACTTGGACCCTAACTAGTATTTATTCCATAACCAGTACATGTGTTAATGTATATAACATGAGTACATATTCAAGTATAGTTAAAATATTTTACATTGTGAGAAAGTAGAGTTGACTATTCCTCTATTGCCTAGAAATTAAAGTAGAACATTCCATAAATATGTAACTCTTACATAGCCCATAGTTCAAAGCTTGAAAAATCCATTAAAATAGAAAACTGGCTTCTGTGGATAGTAATAAAAGAGAGTTTTTGTTTTGGTTTGTTTTTGTTTTAGTGCTCTTGGTTTAACCTTCTTTTTCTTCCTTGTAGTATTTTGGTCTACCTACCAAAATTCTGCTTTATCTTAAGCTTGCTTTCCTAATAGATTATGAACACTAGTGGAAGGTCCAAGCTAGAGCGAATGAATATACATGCTCTTGTCCTAGTTTTCCCCAAACTGCATGTATTTTAAACAATCATAATTTTTAATAATACAAATTTTAAAAAATTCTTACTGCCTTAAATAATGATAGTAGTTGATCTCTGAGTAGAAGATGCTTATGTCATTCTACTAAAAGAGAAGGTCTGGACTAAGGAACGAGAAGGACTTTTTTCATACTTTTATGGTTCATAAAGTTGGAGGAAATATCTTGAACTGCAACAAAAACTTAACCAAATTTTGTTTGCTTTAAAGGAAGAGGTCTTTCCAAAGAGAATTAACAGCTGACTGAACCAGTCCTGCTAATTTGTTAAGTTACTAGCTATATTTTAAGGTCCTGTATGATATTTAAATCTATGTGGTTGCTTCTTGACATTTATTTCAGATCAGACCCCAACACCAACAAGATTTTTGAAAAACTGTGAAGAAGTGGGTTTGTTTAATGAATTGGCAAGTCCATTTGAGAATGAATTCAAGAAAGCCTCTGAAGACGACATTAAAAAAGTATGTTGTTAACCATGAAATTAAAAGAGTACTTCTAACAAAACAATTGTCCTAGCTCACACTTCTTGCTTTCTTATTTTACATACACTGATTGGCATTTATTGAACTTCTGACATTTTCTTTAATGTTTATATTTTAGATGCCTCTAGATTTATCCCCTCTTGCAACACCCATCATAAGAAGCAAAATTGAGGAGCCCTCTGTTGTAGAAACAACTCACCAGGATAGTCCTTTACCTCACCCAGAGTCTACTACCAGTGATGAAAAGGTTAGAAATTTATATTTTTGGTAGAAACACGAACATGGTGTCCTATCCCAAGTAAAGTTAAATATTTGATTTACTTAAAATGTTAATATAATAAGTTGTATATAATTGAGTATCAGGTTATAATAGTCTTATATGTGAAAGCCTGTGAATACTCATAGAAACTTCAGGGAAGGAAGATGTCACCTTTATAGATAATTGGCTTTTTATTACACACAGAAAAATTATAGGGGAGAACAGCAGTTATTTTAGATAAAAGTTATTTTTTTAAGGCTATAAGAATTTATAGAGTGAATTTAGTTTTTGAGTTTTGCTATTTTATTCTTTGCCACTTTTATAGTGACAGCTTTTTCTTTACAACTAAAAATAGCTTGAACCAAGGTTGTTTAGGCTTTTTAAGGGCTAAATGAATAGTTACTCATTATCAGCAATGGGTCTTTGGTATTACCAACTAAGATGATGATGATACTGTCTCAGTATAAGCCTTTTGTAGGTGGTTTAGGGCCTCATTCCTGGATCTTGGTAACTTGGGATCCCTGGGCTATAGTGTGTGTTGAGTAACCATTATTGTGGTTCGTTCTTTTTTTTTTTTTTAAAGAGAGGGGAAGAGGGAGAGGAGTGGGGAGGGGCTGAAGGAGAAAGAGAGAGAGAATCTTCAGCAGGCTCCATGCCCAGCGCAGAGCCTGACAGTAGGCTCAATCTCAAAACCCTGAGGATCATGACCTGAGCTGAAATCTAAGAGTTGGACGCTTAACCAGCTGAGTCACCCAGGTGCCCCATGAGTATGTCTTGATCACTTTTTATTCATAAACACTTAAAGTGAACTCATGGGGCACTGTGTGTGGCACAATGAAGAGGCAGTGACAGTGTCTTTTTCTAGATGATGATATTCTAAAACCGTAAATGAATTAGCGGACTTCTGTTATGGCAAGCAATCTAGAAGTGAGGCAGAAAAAGTAACGATGTACTTAGGAGTAAATGCTTTGACCTTAGATGTTTTGTGGGTATTTTCCCCTCATTTCCTAATTAAAGAGGTGAGTTCATTATAAAAACTTTAAGAATACAGAAAAAATATGAGGAAGAAAAGCAAAATCACCTGTTAGCCTATAATTGAGTGATATAAATTACTAATATTTTGAAACATTTTTTCATAGATATGTGCATGCATTTTCATTAGAAGGATAGATGGATACAAAGAAAAATTCAAAGATCCTAGTTTACTTTCTAATTTTTTAAAAAGATTTTATTTATTTATTTTTTGGAGAGCGAGAAAGCAAGAGACAGAGCACAAGTGGAAGGCGAGGGAGAAGCAGACTCTCCGCTGAGCAGGGAGCCTGATGTGGGGCTCGATCCTAGAACCTCAAGATCATGCCCTGAACCAAAGGCAGACCCTTAACTGACTGAGCCACCCAGGCACCCCTATTTTTTAATTTAAAACAAAAACTGAAAAAAAATTTTTTTAAGTAAGTGGTACACCCAGTGTGGGGCTTGAATGACCCAAGATCAAGAGTCACATAATCAAGAGTCACATACTCTACAAACTAAAGCAGCCAGGCAGGCCAATCCTAGTTTACTTTTATATTGTGCTTTAGACATTCAGCATTAATGAACACTTTCCTCTGTCCTTAGAAAATTTCCAAAATACTAAGTTTTAATTGTTTTATTTTTTACCATTATCTTGATGTATCAAATTATCCTGTTCTTTTTGGACATAAAGATTGTTTCCATGTTATCACAGTTACAGGAAATGCTGTTAACTCTGTGATACAAGTATCTTTTTTTCTAAAGAGCTTTCTAGTCCCTTCACACTCAACAGTTTTTCCCTCTTCATTGTTGCTTTAGCATATTTCAAGGGTAATTCTTCTTTCTGCATTCCTGTCTCTAGCCTCCCCTTGGGCAAGGCATAGTCTGTTTGGGCCTCCTTCACTACTCTTTCTCACTTTTCTTCTTAGGTGATCTCATCTGCATTCATAACTTATAAAAACAACTACATGATGATGGTTCTCAAACTTATATCAACCAAGGTATCTCCTGGATTTCCATATTCATCTCTGACTACTCCCATTGTGACATTTCCCTTTCTATGTCTAATAACCATCTTAATATATCTAAGTCAGAGCTCTTGATTCTTTCCCTGTCTCAGTAAATTTTCTCTCCATCCCATCTAGTTGCTCAAGCCAAGAATCCTTAATTCCTTTCCTCTTTCTTTTTTTAAAGATTTTATTTCCTTGAGAGAGAGAGAGAGATCACAACTGGGGGGTAGCAGAGGGAGAGGAACGAGCAGACTCTGCGCTGAGTGGGGAGCTTGATGTAACGGCTTGATGTCGGGACCCTGAGATCATTACCTAAGCCAAAGTCAGATGCTTAACCCACTGAGCCACCCAGGTGCCCCTCTTTTTCTTCACATCAAAGCAACAGCAAATCTTATCAGACATACCCCCTGAATTATCCTTTATCTTCAGTCTTCAGTGTCACCACTTTACTCCACACCATCATCATCTTTTATGTGGATTATTAACAGTTATCTTGTAACTGGAGTTTCTACTTCCATCTCCAGTTTTCTATAGATTGCTTTATTTATTTTCATTTATTTATTTTAAAGGTTTTATTTATTTATTTGACAGAGAGAGAGACAGTGAGTAGTGGAGGATGGTAGCTACCTGAGATTAGTAAACATTTGTACTGTGTTAAAACTTTTTTAACCATTTCTGTTACTGAATTTGTATCAACCATAAACCCAGTCTCTCTGGACCTGTTTCCTCTTTTTACAGTATAATGATGGAGTAGGACTAGGTAATCTCTCCTAAATTTTAAGCTCTATAATTCCCTGAGACTGAATTATATTTTTACTTTTTACAGAAGTTCTCATGGAATCAGAGCCAAGTTGCCCAGCCTATTTCTGGATTGATAGGAAAATAAGTTGTACTTGGGGGGGGGGCACTCTGATGTTTTTAAATTAAAATATTGAACGTTGCGTTTGAAACTTTATAGCCACTTCCAAAATTTACTTTGGGGGAGGATATTAATTCTGTCGATGCTTTTAGAAGTATGTTACATTCTGTTCACTCTAAGTTACATGGATTGACTTATATTTTTAAATCCCACCCTTTCTCTGTCTCATTATTAAATAGGAGGTACCATTGGCACAAACTGCACAGCCTACATCAGCTATTGTTCGTCCAGCATCATTACAGGTTCCCAATGTGCTGCTTACAAGTTCTGACTCAAGTGTAATTATTCAGCAAGCAGTACCTTCACCAACCTCAAGTACTGTAATCACCCAGGCACCATCCTCTAACAGGCCAATCGTGTAAGTGATGATTTGGGCCAGTCATTGAACTATTTATGAATTAAGTTTTTCTTGTCAGAATTTTTCTTCAGGCATTTAATTATTCAAATGTGGCCTTAGTTGTGTGTGTGTGTGTGTGTGTGTGTTAATCTGCATGCTTTGAAAAAGTACTGGGTTGGTTTTTTTTTCTTAATATTGTAGATTAGAAAATAAATATCTGAAATTTAATTTGGTGGGGGAGGGGCAGAGGGAGAGGAAGAGAGAATCTTAAGCAGGTTTCATGTTTAGCATGATGCCTGGCGTGAGGTTTGGTCTTATAACCCTGAAAGCATGACCTGAACCAAAATCTAAGAGTCATGCACTTAACCAACTGAACCACCTAGGCACCCCAACTAAAATTTAATTTTAAAAACAAATCAACATTGAATGTGATTTTAAGGTCGTCTCTTCTTTCCCTGCTGTTTCACACAAAATACAAAAATTACTCCATCAGATGACATTTCTTTCTGTTCTTACACATATCTCTCAAGCTTTTTTTTTTTCTTAAGGTTTTACTTTTAATAATTTCTGCACCCAGTGTGGGGCTCATTCTCATAACCCCATGATCAAGAGTCTCATTCTTCACAGACTGAGCCAGTCAGATGCCCCTCAGGAGCTTCTGATAAAAATTTTTCTCATTAAAAAAAAAAAAAATTCTCATTTAACATTGGAGGTTGTCCCAAGTAAACCCATAACTTTCCCTGGTTTTTTTCACACTGCTTTATACATTATACATTTAAGATGCAATTAAAAATAGTAAAATTTTACAGTTTGCTTTGCAGTGGCTAGGAAATGTATTTTAAAATGATATGATAATAGGAGTAAAAATACTCTCGTATTTTTATAGATGACTGATAAGGATTTCCTATCTTTAATTTTCCTTCTTCTGTTTTTCTTAGTCCTGTGCCAGGCCCATTTCCTCTTCTGTTGCATCTTCCTAATGGACAGACCATGCCTGTTGCTATCCCTGCATCAATTACAAGTTCTAATGTGCATGTTCCAGCTGCAGTCCCAGTAAGTTTGAGATTCAGACTTTAAATCTTTTCTTCATACCAAAACTGACATTTATAATCAGAAAATACACCTAGGGCTACTTAATTGGTTTATGAAACTGAATCCAACAAAAAACTTATTAGTGGTTAGTAGTATTTACTCGTTTTTATAGTAGAATTTAATTAACTTTTTATTAAAGACAAACATAATTGGTTAGAAAATGTTTTTCCATCCTCCAAAAATTTTTCCTTGTATTATTAATATTAAGAAGTTTAATCCTTATTTAATCCATTTTAATTTGACTAGATTTGTAGAATTCAAATATTAACACAAATTTTTGTCCTTTAGGAAAATATTTATTCTAAAATACATGTCCAGTAACTCCGTATTTTGATTATTTTAGGAATTGTTTATAAGAACACTCTTGTGAGCTTTTAGGTTAGGTTGGGTTTACAGCATTCCTTTGCTAGCCCAGGCGTGTGAAAATCTAAACACTCTAAAACAGTAGATAGTCCTTCACTTTGCTAATACAAATGTCTCTGAGAAATTGACCATTTTGAAAGATAAATCAAGATGTAAGATTCAAAAGAAAAGTTTCTTGAAGAGCATGTTAAATATATAAATTTTGAAAGTCAGACAAGTTAAACATCTACTTGTAATACTTAATAATTCAGTGAATATTTAAAAGCACCTTCTTTTGATTTAGAAATAATACTTTTTTTACTTATTTTTCATAAAACAGTTTTATTCAGATTCTTCAAATGTGCCTTCATTGTTCAGGTTTTTATCATTAGGATCACTTATTGAAACATCTAGCATAATTTTCCAAAACACGTTATTTTTATTTTCACCTGAGTAATTTCAACATAACACTTCCTGAGTCTATCTTCCTAGAAAATTCACCCAAGCCTTGATACTCATTCATGTAGTAAAAAGACAGTTTCTTTTTTTTAACCTTATACATAGATATTTCTGATCCATACAATATAATCATTTATTGTATCACTCTTTAAAATTGTTTTTAAAAGTCTGCCTGCAATAACTTCCAACAATTTGAGGTTATATCCCCATACAAATTATTAAAATTAATGTGAAATATTTACTTTCTTATTAACACATTGTTCCAAGTAACCTAAGTTTTGAAAATTAGCATTGATTGGAGTAATTATAAAATAATGTATCATCTTCAGACAAAACTTTACTGTTCAAAATGCCTTCAGTGACTTTATAAGGACTCAGATATTAGGGGACTACTTCCTCTTTTTTAGGATATTTTTGAAAAGGGAAACATTCTTGCCCTTGTATTTGAGATTATATGATTATCCTGTTTAAATGTGATGAAAAAAACTGAAATGAAAGTGGAGAGATAATTTAGCTATATAATAACTAATTACTCAATATTAGGTTTTTTAAAAAATGAAGAAGTCTGTTCCAGACTATTATTTTTAGAGAAATTATTAAAGGTAACCGGGTTCTTTATCATTATATAGTATATTAACATATCAATGAACCATGATTTATATATTGTAGAAATTACATATATAATTTTTAGAAGAGCAGAATTCATTGTGACGTTATTTGTAAGCCTCATTGTCACAAGTTTTGATGTTTTTTCCTTTCACATCCAAATGGCAGTGTGACAGATCTTTGGGAGATTTTTCATCAATTACTTTGAATATTATGAGTCCTATGTAAGAAGAAACCATTTAAAAAATTGTGAAAATTAAAGATTAGAGTAGTGTCTCAGAAATTGACAAGTTTTAAAGGATAAATCAGGACAGAAGATGAATAGGGATTTAAGGTTTTCTGGTTCTGAACTCTCAGGTGTTTATAGCCATTGTGCAGATATAACACAGCCATTTTGAATATGTTCTCTAGCAATTATTTTTTAATACGTTTTGCATAGCTTGTTCGACCAGTCACCATGGTGCCTAGTGTTCCAGGAATTCCAGGTCCTTCTTCCCCTCAACCAGTACAGTCAGAAGCAAAAATGGTAAGCAAGATTTTACTTGTTCTGCACATTTCTTGAGCTCTTTTTGAACTGATTTGTCCATTAAAGCCTGCTTCAGATGTACAATATAGATCACATTTTATAAAATTTCAGAAAGTATCACACTATAGAAGAACTAGAAAATTTGGAGAAGTTTCCATCAGCTAGTGACTAGTTAGTGGTACTTTAAAATAAATGGATGGATTTGGAAGTTAAGTTCTAATTCTTGTCATTGGTTTGTCTGTAGCTTTTTTTTTTTGGCTGTAGCTTTTGAAACAAAATCTCCTCCTGGTGGTGGCTAGGATTATTACAGCTGAAACTAGATGTAATCATTTGAAGGCAGTACAGAGGGTTTTACAAACAGTGACACAAATTAGTTTAACAGTGTTAGTAAGGATTCTGAAATCGTATACAAGTTAGAAAATGTTACACGTAATGTATAAAGAAAAACTACATTTTTGAGTCGTGTTTTGACACTAAGAAATTAGTGTTGTTGGGCGCCTGGGTGGCTCAGTGGGTTAAATCCTCTGCCTTGGGCTCAAGTCTTAATCCCAGGGTACTATGATTGAGCCTCACATCAGGCTGTCTTCTCAGCAAGGAGCCTCCTCTCTCTGCCTGCTTCTCTGCCTACTTGTGATTTCTGTCAAATGAATAAATAAAATCTTAAAAAAAAAAAAGAAATTAGTGTTGTTTAAGGGATGAGCTATAGATTAGGAGACAGGAGACATGTGTTTTAATTTTAATCCTAACTCTGCTATTCACTACTCTTAATCAAGCCACTTTAACTTTGAGGAGATTCAGTTTCCTTATTTGTAAAATAAAACAATTAAACTTTATTTCTAGAGTTTCTCTTAGTCCAGATTCCATAAACCTGCCAAATTCCTTAGTTAAAAAAAACCTAAAACTGCCTCTGCTTCCCCCCCCACCCTCCTTAATCCACGTAATTCTCCCTTCTATAGCCTCACACACTTCAGGGCTTCTTAACATCAGCTGATGACTGCATCCTTAGAAAAATCAATAGATAGTTATTAGATAGCTATTATTCAAGTTCTGTCCTAGGCGCTTTATTACCAATATAAATTTGTATAAAAACTATTATGTATTGCAAAGTTTTAAGTTTTTTACCTCTGTTCTCCATTATAGCAAATAATCAATCTAAAATTGGCATGTGGTGACTTTAACAATAAAACTTAATACACAATCTGAATGAACAATGGTTGAGTATAAAAATTAGCTGCTTATTGATTGTGGGGAGAGAACTTTTTGAAAACCCAAGAGGGAATTTTTTTCACATAACAACATGTTTACCTCAAAGCTTTGGAAATACTAAGATGAATCCTCTTCACTTAATAGCAGAAAAGCTTCATTGGGAATGTTTTTTACACTTCCTACTTTAAACATACTGTACTAGTGAAAAATTAGTTGTACATTGCATCTAAAAATACATCTACATATTCAGTGGATTTTTTTTCCTAACAAATTAAATCTGATTTGTTCCTTTGGAATTAAAGAAATACTTTGGGCTGTAAGAAGAGTAGGCCATATTTGTAGAAACTATTAAACTTAATACTTACTTCAGTAATTTTTCCTTTTAGGTCACCAGGAAATTAACAAGAATAAAAGTGTTTTGTGTGCTTTTATATTGAAAAAAATCAAAGCTATAACTTCAATAAATTTATATATGAAGACCAATCATTGGTTGGAGGCATGGGGAGTCATAGATTGCCTCACTTAAATTTAACAGTCCAATTAAATTTATTATTAGAATTTTGCTAATGTAAAATAACCATATTTAGGTGATTGCCTATTTTAATTGGGGTAGTAAATAAGATTGTCCTGTTTTAATTAAATAAAAAGACTCAGAAATTAGTCTATTTCCTTTTTTCTTTAACTTTTCATTATGGGAAATCTCAAACATATACAGAGTAAACAGTTATGGTATAATGAACCCCCATGTACCCATCATCAGCTTCAATTATTAGCAATATAACTACCATTCTTGTTTTATCTATCCCTCAGACCATTCCCTACCCAATTCAATTATTTTTTAATAATTTTTAATGTAAAATTTATATACATTGAAATGAACCAATCTTAACTTTGATATATAAGTATATTAATGTAACTCACACTGTTCTCATGGTGTAGAATGTTAATATCTACCCAGAAAGTTTATTTCCCTCTCCAGTCAGTACACCTTCCCAGCTCTTCTGATCTTTGTCACCAGCAGTTGTTTCTAGAATTTCATACAAATGGAATCAATATATATTCTTGTGTCCAGCCAGCCATATGTCTGTGAAATTTATCCATGTTGTTGAGTATATCATAATTTGCCTCTTTTTATTGCTAAGTAATACTCCATTGTACAAATTACCACAGTTTCTTTATCCATTCTCTTGTTGGTGGACACCTGAATGGTTTTCAGCGTTGAGCATTGTGAATAAAGATGCTGTGCACATTTTTATATAACTCTTTTTATGAATGTTGACTTTCAGTTGGTCTATCTACTGAAGAGTAGAATTGCTGAGTAAGAAGGTAGTTATACATTTAACTTTGTAAGACACTTCCAGACCCTTTGCCAGAGATATGCATTCTCACAAGCAGAGTATGGGAATTCCAGTTATTTCCACATTTTTGCCAGCCTTTAGTGTTGTCTGTCATTTTCATTGTAGATATTTCTAGGAGTTTGTAGCAATATCTCATGGTTTCAATTGCATTTCTGATTTTGCCAGATGCTTTTTGTGGTATCTTCTGCTGATTTTTTAAATTGGGTTGTCTCTTTTTTTTTTTAATTAATTTCATTTCTTTTCAGCATAACAGAATTCATAGTTTTACAACACACTCAGTGCTCCATGCAATGCCTGCCCTCCATAATACCCACCACCTGGCTCCCCCAATATCCCACCCCCCCGCCCCTTCAAAACCCTCAGGTTGTTTTTCAGAGTCCATAGTCTCATGGTTCATCTCCCCCCCGATTTCCCTCAACTCCCTTCTCCTCTCCATCTCCCCATGTCCTCCGTGTTATTTGTTACGCTCCGCAAATAAGTGAAACCATATGATAATTGACTCTCCCTGCTTGACTTATTTCACTCAGCATAATCTCTTCCAGTCCCGTCCATGTTGCTACAAAAGTTGGGTATTCATCCTTTCTGATGGAGGCATAATACTCCATAGTGTATATGGACCACATCTTCTTTATCCATTCGTCCGTGGAAGGGCATCTTGGTTCTTTCCACAGTTTGGTGACCGTGGCCATTGCTGCTATAAACATTGGGGTACAGATGGCCCTTCTTTTCACCACATCTGTATCTTTGGGGTAAATACCCAGTAGTGCAATTGAAGGGTCATAGGGAAGCTCTATTTTTAACTTCTTGAGGAATCTCCACACTGTTCTCCAGAGTGGCTGCACCAACTTGCATTCCCACCAACAGTGTAGGAGGGTTCCCCTTTCTCCACATCCTCTCCAATACACGTTGTTTCCTGTCTTGCTAATTTTGGCCATTCTAACTGGTGTGAGGTGGTATCTCAATGTGGTTTTAATTTGTATCTCCCTGATGGCTAGTGATGATGAACATTTTTTCATGTGTCTGATAGCCATTTGTATGTCTTCATTGGAGAAGTGTCTGTTCATATCTTCTGCCCATTTTTTTGATATGATTATCTGTTTTCTGTGTGTTGAGTTTGAGAAGTTCTTTATAGATCTGGATATCAACCTTTTGTCTGTACTGTCATTTGCAAATATCTTCTCCCATTCCGTGGGTTGCCTCTTTGTTTTGTTGACTGTTTCCTTTGCTGTGCAGAAGCTTTTGATCTTGATGAAGTCCCAAAAGTTCATTTTTGCTTTTGTTTCCTTTGCCTTTGGAGACATATCTTGAAAGAAGTTGTGATGGCTGATATCAAAGAGGTTACTGCCTATGTTCTCCTCTAGGATTCTGATGGATTCCTGTCTCACATTGAGGTCTTTTATCCATTTCGAGTTTATCTTTGTGTACGGTGTAAGAGAATGGTCGAGTTTCATTCTTCTACATATAGCTGTCCAATTTTCCCAGCACCATTTATTGAAGAGACTGCCAACAATGAAAATACAGAAAGGGAAATTAGAGAATCGATTCCATTTACTATAGCACCAAGAACCATAAGATACCTGGGAATAAACCTAACCAAAGAGGTAAAGGATCTTAACTTGAGGAACTACAGAACACTCATGAAAGAAATTGAAGAAGACGTAAAAAGATGGAAGACCATTCCATGTTCTTGGATCGGAAGAATAAACATTGTTAAAATGTCTATACTACCTAGAGCAATCTATACTTTTAATGCCATTCCCATCAAAATTCCACCGGTATTTTTCAAAGAGCTGGAGCAAATAATCCTAAAATT
>PISX010010609.1:0-69506 GCA_004024625.1 Mellivora capensis
CTCTCTCTCTCTCTTTTTCCCTTTAGTTGTAGAAAGTTGAGTTCCATCCCAATTATTAAATCTTCGGAGACCATTCCCACATGGTTCCGTAAATGGTAGCTTCACCCCGCGTCCTTTCATCTCTCCCCCTGCTCTCTGGCTTGACAGTTGAAAAGGTCTGGCTGTGCCGCACAATGGTTTGATTGGTTTCTCTGGGGGAGACTTTTCCCTGGCTCATCATTCGCCAGGCAGGTGGACCAGAAAGTCTCTTGATTCTTTTGTTGCCTCTCAAAGTCCGAGGTCTTTGACTGAATAAATCCGCCGTCATGGGATAATTTGCTAAAAGGAGCTTGGAAGATGTGAGAGAAAAGCCTCCGGACTTGGGTGCCGCATTAATGAAGTAACGGAGCCTTGGAGTTTGCAATTGAAAAATCACCAGGAATGCAGTGGGTGGAGACGGGCTTCTTTTATTTCCCATAATCAACTTTTAGTTCTATCATTTAAAGCCTGCCTGGCCCTGTGCTTGCCTGCCGGCCGGCTCTGGCCACACTGGCACCCGTTTCCGGGCACAGCCCCGTCCGGCTGCAAGCCGTTTGGGCGCCGTGTCTCGTTAGTCATTAGATTATTACCCGGGGATGGAAAGAATTCCATATGACAGGACTAAGGTTGAGTTAACACAGGACGAAAAGTAATTTACAGATAGGCTGTCCCCAGCCATCTTTGTAGCCCCTGATAAGGTTTCATTTCAGAATGGATAGGCGACATTTCCACTCACGGGCCCATTCCGCGACACCTGTGATAACAGCTTCTGGATCCTAATTGAAATTGGTTTCAAAATGGATTTTCACTTTTCTCTGTCTGTGGAAAATATTGAATGGACTCAGAGCTGCCACAGAGAACCCCGGGCCTTGGAAAATGGAGCGGGAAGCCAGGATCATCTTTCATAACAGTGTCGATGATAGGAGAGTTTTGTTATCTGTCTTATTAATGAAATCATTGATCACCTGATGAGGGAGATACTACACTACGTTCCACCGTGTTCAGGAAGCTCAGTTAGATTCGTATTACAAATAAGGGGGGGGGGTGGGACAAACACTGGAACCGAAGTAGTAAAGGTCACCTAAAACTTTTCATGCCCAAAGGGAGCGTTTCAGATCAGGGCATTCCGAGTGATTGCTGTCCAGCTCATTTTGAAACGACCAGAGCTAACGCGACATCCCATGCCCACCCTTTTGGGCCAGTGTGGAGTCACTCCTGATTTAGTAAAGATTCATTAAGTGAAAATCAGAAGTCCACAGGGGAGTCGGGCGGGGTTGGGGTGGGGGAGGGAGCTCTGAATGAAATGCTTTGGAAGGAGCAGAATGGGAAAAACAAAATCTGAAGAACCTCTTCCCTCCCCATGGCGAAGGGATTTGGGGCTTGTCCTGTGTAGGTCCAGTGGATAAGGAAGACCAAACTGAAAGAAAAGTAGCTTATTGTCTGCTCCTGCCTTACAGCGCTTTGGGAATCCTAGTAAGATGGGAATTCGGTTTGGATTTAAGGAGCTGGCTCTATTGTTTGGGATCAGGCTGCCCTGGAATGTGCTCTCTGTTCCTCCCCGGGAGGGGACGAGAGGCTGATGACTGCTCATGTTTCACGGGGAACTGAACTCCTAGGTGTTTCTCCTTTCTCGGTGCCGGCAAGGTGCCGGCAAGGATCAATCCGGTCCCATCTGAGCTTGAAAGAGGAGCTGTGATCAAAGGCTCCAATGATGTCACTGATCTCTGGTGATTGATTACGAACAGAAGTTCTGGGGAATTCTGCCTTCTAATTCCTTATATTTCCTTATCATTTCAAATTCATCAGTGTCTCCCGTGAGGGGAGCTAGCTGCTAATCTGCAAAATTACAGAAATGAAGGATAGAGACCGTGGTGTATTTTTCTTCTGGATCTGTCGTGTCTATTTTTAAGTTTATTGGAGCCATGGCTACATTTTATAAGCAACCTTCCCCTTTAGGTGTACTGCAGAGAAATCGAATTCCTTCTGTAAGTCAGGATACGTATTTTGGAATTCTCTGTATAGGTTGGGACGATATTATTTGGGAGGGAAAGCATTTACATTGTCTCCAAAGCAGTCTAATCATATAGAAGGTAGTTATGCATTAGGTAGGCTATCATCCAATCTACTTGAATGTTTTATTACCTTGGAAACTCAGGATTTTAGGATTTCAAGATCCTTTTAGTTATTTTTGTGGAACTAGTTGACATTTTCCTCTTGCCAGTCAAAAATAAAAATCAAGGCATTCCATGCCAAGAGGTGAGAAACTGGGACAACCGGGGAAGATTCGATTTGGAAGGAAATAATAAAAAAAGCAGGAGTGAGTGAGAGATCTCTTTCTGGAACCGCTCTCAACTGTCCTGTACCTCTTGGCTTAGGTCCACCTAGAGTAGGGTTGATTGCGAAAGCACTGGAAGGAATTCTGTTTTGGAAGGCACTGCAGCCTGAGAAAGAAAAGTTGAATGGAAAATGGAGAACGTACAATATTATTAAAGTCACCCGTTACCTTGCGTGTTTTGCTCTGGGCTGTCAAGGACTATCGCTTCATGCTTGCTTATAGCTAATTTCTTTCACAGAAACCTTCATTTTGAGAACCACTCTGAGTAGGACTGATAAATGTGTTCAGAGTCTAGAGGGAGTGTCTTTAAGGAGGAGAGACCATGCAAATGAGACTTTGGGAGAAGGTGGTGAGGTAATTATGAATCCTAAGCTGTAAGGGATGTCAGAGACTCCCCCTTCACAGAATATCTGTGAGTTCTATTGGCAATGATAAGAAAAATAATCCCAGACCCTCGCCTACAAGCAAAAGAAAACTTCTAGAAAGAATAGAACAATGGTATGGTTAAAATAATGGAACTTCCAGCAGTGTTAGCATTTTCTGGTAAAATATGAACCTAATACTCAGTTGAAGATTTCTTCCAAGCATTTAAAAGCTAGAGAACACACAGTGGCCCATTTCACATTAAGTTTAAATCAAATCTGTCTTGAAAAACTAATGTTTCTAGGCTTGTTTTCAAATCCTGGCAAGTCACAGAGCAGTAGAAAAGTTCCTTTCCTATAAATGTTGACAGCAGTTCCGGTAGAGGCTAACAATGTTTTATAAATAGAGTTTACTTAGCAAAAACCATATGTATGCCGAGTGAAATAACCTCACATTTATTTATGTTTTGATTTATAGAAAACATGTGCCCCTTGACAAAGCCTTTGGGCTCTTTTCCGCAATTAAGAGGAATCACATTTGAGAAAAAAATAGCTACCATCTTAATGGGAAACTTTTTCACATAAATTCAAAGCACCTTCTTTGATCAGTATCACACAAACTGAGACTATTTCCATCCATCGTTTAACCCCCCAAACTGGGTGAATTGAAGGAAAAAAAGATGCTTATAAGCGCGCATGTGTGCACACACACACACACACGCACACACACCAGCGTACACATTGGTTGACTATTGGGGAATCTAAGGGTGTAAAAGGCTGGGTAACGGGATGGTGGCAATGTGTCCTTGGAGCAGGAAAATTTCTATTTTTCCTTCCTCCTGCTGGTGACTAGTGTTGGTGTAGCATGAGGTCGTAGTCCTCTGGTTGGCTTTGTAGTTGTTTAGACTGCAGAGGGGAAACATGGCTCCATATGTACCTGTTGCCAGGTCCCAACAACACTAGATGAGAAGGAGAGAGAGGGAGAGGAAAGTGCTCTGTAAATTCTTTACCTAGTTTCTTTTTCTTTTTGAAAATTGTATGAGCTGGGGCTGGCTATAAAATGCTGCTTAATTACCATGCTAGACTGGATCAATGATTTTTGTACCATTGATGCCAGGCAGTGGGGGTGGGGGGCGCTTGGAGGCAGAGAGAAAGTCAGTGTTTAAATATAGAAATATGATCATGCATGGGTATACTAATGAAATACGTATAAATCTTACATATAATTGCTGGTTTAATTTTGTACCCTGTTTTAATTTGGGAAGCTTCTCATTTTTAAGTATAAACAAGGGATTATACGTGCATAGAAAAGGAGAGTTAAATTTTTATGGAAAGTCTTTCTCATGAAGGTAGTATCAGTTTTCCACGCCCTTCCTAGCCTAGTTCCTGCCTCCATGCATTTGGGAACGAGTTCTACTGAGCGTAGCGGGAATTGTTTCAAGAGCAGCATGGCCTCAAACAGAAATGAACCATCTTTTTCAGCATGGGGGCTTAAATGGCAATCCAAGAGCCCTTGAGGTTCATGGATAGGCTTCAGAAAATGGACCGACCCCTCAAAACAATTACATTGTTTTATGTAATCTTTTATGGGGATGTGCTGTGCCCTCTTTGTTTGGGTTCTTACAAGCATTCATGACCTCGTATTTGCCAGAAGCACTTGTCCACAGGCCAGTTTGGCAGCTCTAACTTTCATTAGGAAAATATTGCTTGAATGATTAGAATGGCTCTTTGAAGGAATGATTATTTATGAGATGAGAACCCAACAGTGATTAGGGACTAGGAAACTATATCTTTCTCATATAAAGTGTAAAGGGATAACCAAAGTTGTGACCCAGCTTAGTTGCTAGGGGCTTCACACTAAGATTCTGCATGCATATCACTTTATCTCTTTAAATGAGGAACTTGAGTATGTGATTTCAAAAACTTATCCCCCCAAAAACTCTGTCTTTGTGATAGTCACCGTAGGTTCCCCAGGAATTTAGAAGAGGGAGCGTGAAAGGAGTGAGTGAACATAATTTAAGTTTAGAAAGGGAAATCCAGGGGCTCCTGGGTGGCTTAGCTGGTTGAGCGGGGTTGTGGGATTGAGCCCTGTGCTGGGCTCTATGTCGGCATGGAGTCTGCTTGTCCCTCACCTCTGACCCCACCCCACCCCCGCCTTGCACATGCTGCCTCTCTGTCTCTCAAAGAAATAAATAAAATCTTCCAAAACAAAAACAAAAACAAAAACAAAAGAAAGGGACATCTACAATTCTTTCAAATTAATCTGTACAGGTTAAATGCATGTGTCCGTCTTGGGTTAAAAGCTACTGATGACTTTGTTTAGGCTACTGTGTGCTGTCCTGATGGTAAGTCGAGACCATCCCAGGTATTTCTTTTTTTTTTTTTCTTTTTAAGATTTTATTTATTTATCTGACAGACAGATCACAAGTAGGCAGAGAGGCAGGCAGAGAGAGAGAGTGGGGGAAGCAGGCTCCCCGCTGAGCAGAGAGCCTGACGTGGGTCTCGATCTCAGGACCCTGAGATCATGACCTGAGCCAAAGGCAGAGGCTTTAACCCACTGAACCAGCCAGGCGCCCCCAACCCCAGGTATTTTGAAGGGCAGCCTACAGAGAACAGTTTCAGGTGCAAATCCAAGATTTTTGCCCGAATTCGACTGGATTGCTGATAATTACATGTAATTGCCATGAAAGCAGTAGATCTCCTGAAATCTGAGATGTGTGTGTCCTTGATTTAGACCTGGTTTCGTCAATTACTGACTGGACTTCCGGCACTCATCTTCCTGGGAGCACGCAGTCATGGTCTGTGTTTGAGACTGCTGGAGGAGCATTTCGCCTCTCCTGTGACTAACTCCACAGACCACGGCCCTCCTCTAAGACTCCCAACCATCCTCCCAGAGCACTCCGCACTGTCTTCTGTCTGGCATCTGGTTTGATGTCCTTCTGTTTCAGCTCGGCTTCACTGTGAGAGCCTTTGCAAATTTCTTTGATGCTAATTGACTCGCTTTAAACTCTTTGGAGTGGAAAAAAGAAACAAAGCCAAGAGCACAATAAACTTTGATTACCAGGCTCCTAAACACTGAACCTCTCAAATAACCCATATTTTGTCATTATTTTTTGAGAGCGGTATTTGTAGGCTGAAGCTGGGGAGCGCCGTGACTGTCTTCCTGCAGATACAGCCTGGGGAAGGGGGCTCAGCCAAAGGCCAGAGGACGTGTGCAGACGTGAGATGATGCCACGCCACGTAAGGAAGATGATGTGGTTCGTTGCACAGAACGTAGTCGAATAATGCCTCTTGGAAAGTGTTTCCGTGAGAGTGGACACTACAGAGTGTGTGCAGTGAAGAGGGCACCTTAGACCTTAGGACCCCTTATCCGGTGTTCTGCTTTTGGCCCAAACTTTTGGTTTGTTCATTTTTATTAAAGGAACACCTGCTCATTGGGAAATCCAGAAAGGCACAAAGAAACACGGGAATTGGGGCGCCTGGGTGGCTCAGTGGGTTAAAGCCTCTGCCTTCCACTCCGGTCGTGATCCCAAGGTCCTGGGATCGAGCCCCGCATCGGGCTCTCTGCTCAGCAGGGAGCCTGCTTCTTCCTCTCTCTCTCTGCCTGCCTCTCTGCCTACTTGTGATCTCCCTCTGTCAAATAAATAAAATCTTAAAAAAAAAAAAAAGAAACACGGGAATTGTTACCACTTGGTTATTTTCCATCTTTGCTCTGTTCGTGGTCTCTGTCTTGTGCTGCATGTTCAGGTAGCCCTACGTTGGGGACACTTGGCACATCACCTTCTGCTCTCCCGCAGCTTGGTGCAAGGCAGTCCTTCAGGCTCCTCTTGCCGGCCCTTGACATATCTCTTTTCTTTTTCTAATTGCAAATGAGGATATGATGAATATCCTAAAAAATTCAGTGCCTTTGACCACACCTCACCAAATTAGCTTCCAGAATTGTAGCAACTTAGATTTCTGTCTAGCTGTTTCTGTGAACGCTTATTCTCAGAGACTTGGCAGCATAACAGGATAGGTTCAAATGTCCCCTTGTTTCTTAAACATTTCTGATGGAATTATAACATGCTGATAGAAAAGTGCACATGGCTGGACGCCTGGGTGGCTCAGTCGGTTAAGCATCTGCCTTTGGCTCGGGTCATGATCCCAGGTCCTGGAATTGAGCCCCACATCGGGCTCCCCGCTCAGCGGTTGGCCACGGGGTACTTGATTTTTGATGGACCTGGAGACATGTTTCTTTTGGGTACACACTTGGGAGTAAAATGACTGCTCCAGAGAGAGGACACCCTGCCTCCTGGTTTTCCCATGTGGTTGTATGGATTTGCTCCTTGTTCTTGCCAGCACTAGGTTATGTCCCGATTTCTCATTTTAGCTCTTCTGGTGGCTGTGTAGTATTTAGGTGTGGATTTACCTTGTCCCTGAGATCTAAGAGAGTGAAATATCTTTTTGGATATTTATTCGTTTGGATATCCTCTTTGGTGAAATGTCAAAGTTTAAAATTTTTTTTTTTAATTTTAGTTCTTTGGTGATAAGTAATTGTTTAGTACTTGTCCTATCACTGATTTAAAATGATATTGTATCGGACGCTGCCTTACTATATTTTATAGCCTTTTTCTGTTTTATTCTGTTGTCCTACCCGTTCTTTAGCCAAGTGCTACCTTCTTTCAGATGTTATAATGTATGATACATTCTACCTGGGAGTGCCCATTACCTTTTATTATTGTTCATTTTGAAATGGTCCTTCACTCTTGTTTAGTTTTTTCTTCTAGGTAAACTTTCAGGACACCTTTTTGGAATTGTGTTGTTGTTTTTTTTTTTAAGATTATTTATTTATTTATTTGACAGGCAGAGATCACAAGTAGGCAGAGAGGCAGGCAGAGAGGGGGACGCAGGCTCCCTGCCGAGCAGAGAGCCCGATGCGGGGCTCGATCCCAGGACCCTGGGATCATGACCTGAGCTGAAGGCAGAGGCTTTAACCACTGAGCCACCCAGGCGCCCCTGGAATTGTGTTCTTAATGAACTTATATATGATAAAAGTATAAAATCATGGATTGATGAAATCGGTTAGCCATAGTGATGACTTCTGGGGAGGGTGGAGAGGGAGAGGGTGGGGAGGGTACAGATGTGTCTGTATCACCTTGTTTCTTTAAAAAGAAAAGGTTTTGAGCAAATACGTTAAAATATTAATGTGTAGGTCTGGGTCGTGGGTATCTTGATGTTGATTATGTTTTGCTCCGAAATATGTCATGATTAAAAGATACCCTTTCCAAATTTCATTTGGAACTATATATAGCTCTTTTGTGTAGGCGTCTGTGGAATTTTGTTGTCGTAGGAAACAGTCTTGATGGTTTCCTGCCGCATCTGCACAAGGTGACTTCCGTCAAATGACACTTAAATGCACACTCACTTGGTGTCTACGTTCTGCGTTCTGCATTCGTCTTCAGAAGCATTTTTTAAAAAATCTGTCACTTACAGGAAAATACTTAGGAAATAACAATGGGCCAGACCTAACAGGTGTTTGCTTTACTTTCACCTTATGTGCTTTAACTCGATCTGGAAGCAATTTAATTTTAGCCTTGTCTCATCTGTCTTGAATTGAAAGTTGCAGGTACATCGATCGATAAGTGCTTGAGTTAATGCAAATATCTCTGGAAAAATACTGTAGTCCGGCTTCCCTGCATCTGGCCGCGTTTTTATCCGGTTCCAGCAGCTGCCCTCTGTATTCCCTGATAGTGGTATCTGTTCCGTGGTGGCTTTTTCTGCCGGAATCAATCAATGCCAGGGTCAAGGATCGGGGGTGGGTGGGGGCTCTTTGTTAGTTGTTTATTTGTTTGCTGTTGTTGGGAGACCTTTGACAGCAATGGAAAAGGCCAAAGGAATCTTGACATTTTGACTTCTGCCCTGAAGTTAGTCTAACGTTGGGGTAACCTCAGCTCCCTGATGAGCGGGTGTGCTGGCTTGGAGGTGATGCCCATCATGGCACATCACCGAGCAAGGTAGGTGAAGCATATGGTCTTGGGCCTGTGTGGGCTGTGTTGCCATGCTGCATGCGTACGAAGCAGAACTCACAAAAAGAAGGCAGTCACAGGCATCTCGAAAGATGCCAAGTAGCAGAATATACATCCCTTTGAAGATAGGAAGTGTTGCTGCCCAAGGTGTAATTCCAGTAGTTTCTTAAGCCTCAACTTTCTACACTTGAAAGCATGCCCACCACCGGCTGCCTAAAGCTTTTGGAAATAATTGAGAGACATGACTCCTTGCTTATTCTCCAAATTTCAAATCATTCAGCATTTTGCTGGCCTTTTGTCTGGGGAGATACATATTCACCAGAGCTATGCCAATAAGCACAGAAAATTTGCCAGCCCGCAGAGAAATTCGAACTTCCCTTTTCTCCCGCAGGAGTGTCTCGGGGAAATTGGGGATACAATAGGACTTTTCATATCTAGACCCTGCCCAGGGGATTTCTGTCTAATAAGAACCTTTTCTTTTTTCTTAAGCATACTCAAATGGAACAAAACTCAGGAAGAGGTTGGGGATAGAATGCAGGGAAAGAAAATATAGGAAACCCCAGATCACCGTATTTTCCCAACTCTTTCGCACCCAAGTCCACGTGGTCATAAGTGTAAGGTTCTTTCTTACCGTTGTGCTGCCCATAGTGAACAGACTCCTGAGGCCTTGTTAAGTGCCCAAACCACCACATCTGGTTGCGAAGATTAGTAAGGTTTGGGGCCGGGTCTCAGGACGCTTCCTAGTAGATAAGTAAATGACCACTGTACAATATATTTACTAGATATATGTAAGTGAGGCCTACAGAGTGTCAAGGCAAGTCTAACAGAAGAGGTGATTCTCGAATTAGATCTTGTAAATGGTTAAAGGGGGAGCTGACAGAAGTCAGGGGGGTGTGACTGGAGAATAAAATTCCAAAAAAAAAAAGGCATTCTAGGCAGAGGGAGCAGCCAAAGCGGACTTTGAAGTAAGGATGTTCTTGCTGATTTGGGGAAATGATGTGCGTCAGTGCCGGCCACGTAGTGGACAGGCTGGGGTTCTGGCTATGGGAGAGTCACCGGAGAGCCATCCGGAGGCCACATGGTAGAGGTCTGTGAATGCACAGCTGATGAGTTTCGACTTCATGCGAGTGGGAAGAGGGGAGCAACAATGTCTCCTCTGCTGATGGCCCTGGTGGGGAGAGTGGAGGCGTGGAGGGCCGAGGGCGCCTCCGGCGGGCCGTGCACCTGCTGCGCAAGTGGAGGGCAGAGCAAGGTCATGTCAGAGGAAGGCCAGAGAGGCAGTGGGGAGAGCAGTGAGCAGGGCCTGGAGAGCCGTTGGATGTGTGCAGGAAATCAGGAGAGGGAAGGAGGGGCCCAGTGGGAGGGAGCTTTCCATGTTAAGCCCTGTGACTTCCAGTGTCACAGTCGGACAGAAGGGCCTCAGGAGAAAGGCAGGCCGAGGGTATGGATTCAGGATTCGTCTCAGACGTATGTGGGCGGTAATGGCATCAGGTACAAGTGGAAGGGAAAGAGACACACTGCAGTGGGTGAGCCCCGGGAGGGGTGTGGGACCGGTAAGAGGGGATTGGGCTGGAGGATCAGGACCACAGACGCTGGGACACAGGGTGTGGGGGCAGGGACCTGGCACCAGGCTGGTGCAGGGCAGGGGGATGGAGAGCTGAGATGGTAGCAAGGTGGTCTGCAGGGGGAGGCCCAGCGGGTGGGTGTGGGAAGGGGTGCTGTTCAATGTGGGTCGCGCTTTAAGGAGATGCAGGGCGCTCCAGCTGAAGACATGGGATGGGTGGTTTGAGGGTTTGAGCCGGGTTGAGGGTGGAGGGCAGTGAGGGAACAGAGAGTAGGAGAGAATGAAGAGATTCGGTGCCCACGGGCCTCTGGTTCCTCCGTGAACTTGTAAAGTGCGATAGGAGAAAGCAGGAGTGGGCGTAGGAATGGCAGGTTTTCTGAGGAATGGAGGACATGCGAGTCGGACTGCCCAGGAGCATCAGGGTCTGGCTGAGGGCAGATGTGCTGGATTTGGATGGCGTCCGTAGTCCCCCCCATCCGCTGGTGCAGCTGCTAGCAGAGCGAGCGAGTGAGCGAGCGACTAACCTAGGCTTAGGGACTGGCAGCCAGCGGTCTGGAGAGCAGAGGTGAGCCAGGTGCATGGGTCCTGTCTCCTCTCATCCCCGCAACCTGGTAACGCGCACACACACGTGCGAGAAGGGTTCACACCTGGGTCGTTTATTTGTCCCCAGAGAATGGTTATGAAAGCCCCATTGTAGGGAGGAGGGTCATGGCCGTGACTTCATCCATGGGGATGCTGACCAGCGATGCGGACGGGGGCATTGATGTACGAGTAAAATCGATACTGACCACTCCTCTGACATATGGTTGCTTTTAGTAGCATCGTTGTCTTACATGGTTTCAGAACCAGGGAGGAGAGCTGGCCAGGCAGTGGAAGGCCCTGCTTGTGTGTGTGTTTGTGTGTGTGTGTGTGTGTGTGTGTGTGTGAGAGAGAGAGAGAGAGAGAGAGAGATCCTTTGAATTTTAGGTGAGGTCAGATTTTGGGGATAACACTGACCAAAGACAGGCTAGTGCCCTCATCTTTGGAATCTTATTATAATCTTATTTATTGGTATGAAATATTACATTTTTAATTTTTATTTTTTTGGTGCAAAAAGATGCTTTTATTTTATTTTATTTTTTTATTATGTTAGTCAGCATACAGTACATCATTAGTTTTTTTTTTTTTAAATGCTGGTTCCTTTGTGTCTGTGTGTGTGTTTGTGTATCCACTTTGACCTTCTAAATTCTTTTATATGGAAGGCATATTCAAATACCTTTCTTGGGACGCCTGGGTGGCTCAGTTGGTTGGACGACTGCCTTCGGCTCAGGTCATGATCCCGGAGACCCGGGATGGAGTCCCGCATCAGGCTCCCAGCTCCACGGGGAGTCTGCTTCTCCCTCTGACCTTCTCCTCGCTCATGCTCTCTCTCACTGCCTCTCTCTCAAATAAATAAATCTTAAAAAAAAACAAACAAAAAAAACCAAATACCTTTCTTGTTTTCTGTTCATGGATTACCTAGTATTTCTTAAAAGGCATGGTTAGGATTTGCATTTATCGCTGTCTAGAAAGATGTTGGAGTAATACCGAGAGCTGAATTTTACACACTCACACACACACACACACACACATCCTCTCTTCTTCCTCCCCATCTCTAGTTGGTATTCCTTAAAGGCCTGCAGCTGGGCAGGAGGCCATGGCCATGGGGCACTGACAGAGGCCAGGGAGAGGAGGAGAAGGGGTCTGGCTTCATTGTCTTGGCAATTGGAGAAGGAAAATCAGAGTCCCTGGGGCCGTCAGGTAGCCAGGTGTGTGGAGGTGAGGAAGGAAGCAACAGGTGACTGGGGCAGGAGATGCCCAAGGACTGGATCAGGAAAACAAAATAAAACGATTTCCTGCCAGAAGCCACCCCATCTGGAGAAAGCAAATTATTTTCCTGGGAGAATGCACCATTCTCTATGTGGAGAAGTTCTACCCATAGGGTGCCTGGGGGCAGGGGGGGGGGCGGGGGAGGAGGTCCAGACTGCAGAGTCTTCCTGCCTGAAGCCCCGTGGAAACCCCGAGTTATCGAGAGACCGCCTAGCGCCCCAGGCATCCTCAGCACCGTGTGACGACCTGCCCTGGGCAGCCCGCAGGACCCAGTAGGCAATTTCATGGTTTCTAGTTCTCTTCTTTCTTTCTTGTATTAATGATGATGGAGTGACAGCCTTGAGGGTTTGGATGTGGGGACAGATACATATGTGAAATCCTAGAAATTGCTTCCTGAAAAATAGCTTACGAGGTGCGTGAGGGCGAGCATTAAGGCGTCTGTGTTTTCTTGGACCAAATTAAGTTCCTTGCTTTTGGATTCAGGAAGCATGACCGTCTTATTACACTGAGTAAAGAGCTTCTTGTGGACAGCTTGGGTGTGTGAGAAAGAAGGGCAGGAGCTAGAGAATGAACCTTGGGGGTTCATGAGCCCCCAACATCTGTCTTATGATCCCTGGTTGCCATGGCCCAGTATTTATGCCAGGTCTGTCCAAGAAATTCACTGTGCTTTTGTGGAGAGGTCCCCCTGTTCCCTGCAAACCACAGCTTGCCAGAACCCAATGGAGTCCTCTGTGCTAAACACCCATATTTCAGATAAGGAGACTGAAGCTTGGAGGCTGGGTTTTCCCAGGGTCTCAGAGCTGGTCAGAAGCAGGACTGCCCCAGGCTCCTGCTCGCCTGGCTCTTGGCCCCTGATGCCCAGAGCGGGGTGGGGGTAGTGAGCCACAGAAGGGTGGTGGTACATTTTGGTGTCTTGATAAAAACAAACAAAGAAACAAAAACCACAAGAAGTGGCAGCTGTTGCAGAATGTGAGAAATGATCATTTCTGCTGGGTGAAGTTTAGTTGCCAACCACCACGAAATTCTCATCTAATATGTATACGAGTAAATGCCACGGAACATGTGTCTTTCTGTTTCTGTATCAGTACACAGCCTGCGTGTTTTTCCTCTCTGAAATCTGTGTACTTTTTTTGCCATTGGAAAACTGAAACATGATTCCATCTCCGCATAGCAAACTGAGAAAGGACTACATTGAAGTACAAATGACAGTATCTGGAATCCCTTTAAGAGGCATTTAAGAACACTCAGGGGGCGCCTGGGTGGCTCAGTCCCTTAAGCAGCCAGCTCTTGGTTTCAGCTCAGGTCATGATCTCAGGATCATGAGATCGAGCCTCACCTAGGGCTCCCGGCTCAGCAGGGAGTCTGTTTCAGGCTTCTCTGCCTCTGCCTCTCCCTCTACTCTCTCTGTCTCTCAAAATAAAATAAAATAAAATAAATAAACAGTATAAGGGTTGTCTTGTGTCACTGGCCATGGCCAAGGATTGCCAAGCTTTGGGTCTTACGATGGGGAGCTTCACCTGCCCCGTAGCTCTGGCAATTAGAGTCCCACCGCATGGATTGATCTGTCAACCTTCAAGCAAGTTCTGGACCCTTACTCTTTATTCATTGATGTTGGGTAATTCTAAAATGCTCATCATCTTGTTGTCTCTCAAATCGTAAAGCACATAGACCTGGGACCATCTCCTAGGGGAGCTCCGTGTGTTTTCTTCTCTGTGGTCAGACGGGTTCATCTTGAGCCCACCCAGCTATGAACGTCTTATTTTTTATTCCTGGAAAGTCCTAACTGAAGGAGATTCTCCCGTCTCCTGATTGTCCTACAGTGCCCAGGAAGTCACAGGGGAATAAGACTGAACGTTGGAACCCGAACGGCCAGACTAGCCTGTCTAATATCAGAAGGATTCTTTCAGACCCAAGAAAACTGTTCTTGCCAGGCTTATTGTAAATCTACGCAGTTTGTTGGCCTGCGAGCATCCCCTCCCCCACTTCAAGGGAGACAAGTTCTTTTAGAAAACCGACACGACCAGTCATTTTTAATTGGCAATTTTCAGAACCCGATTCTGCAGGTGAAAAAGTAGGGTTAGTGGAATGCTGACTTCAGAGTCTTGGGAGAACAAAACTTCTAGGGACCTGGTTGAAGTAGAGACATAGAGAGGGGTTTGCCCATCTAATCTGTTCCCTCCATCCCAAGTTGGTGGCCCTCCCTGGAGAAGCAGGAGGACACTGAACCGAGCCGGGCCTGGCGTCGGCATGGAGAGGCGCTGTGTGGACTGTGCCTAGGCTGTGGCCACACGTGGTACCCACCTCCCTGACTGGGAGACGCCTACCTGTCCCTGGCACCCCGTCTGGGTCCCTCCTCCAGGTAGGCTGAGGAGTCAGTGCCAAGGTCAGCCTCCCTGACAATATGCTGCAGAACGGAAGGCTGGGCTGTTGGAGAGCAGCTTCTAACATGTCTGGCGGCAAGTCTTCCATCCGTTGCAGCTACTGCTGCCAGCCCTGGGAGACAGGCTGTGCTCAGCCCTCCCTTCTCGGTTTTTACCAGAGAGATGCTTTCTTGATGGTTAAGGGTGCGAGTACACAGACTGCCCCTCCCCCCACCTGCTAAGGGGAAGGAATCTTCAGAGAACCATTGGCTCCTGGAGGTGGGGAGTCTGGGCGCTCCTGGGGTCTGTCCCTCCTCGGATGCCCAGATCCGTTGGTCAGAGCCCTGCGCAGAGGGACGGCGACCCTTGCCAGCCTGCCCATCCTGCTCTCAGATGGGGCGCCCTATTCCAACACTCTTCCTTGTGAGGGGCAAACACCCAACCCCGCCTGCCCCCTTCCCGTCCTGTGGCCCTCAACAGCCCTCCCAAGTGTGGATGTGGGAGGCCTGGTTCACACGAGGGATCCAGATCCTTCTGGATCCGCAAGGGCTAGTAGTTCTTCTGGGGCTACTCGGGGATATTTGAAGACTGAGGCCCCCAGGCCTCCTTCCCTCCATTCGTCTCAGGGTCGGCTTGTTGTGTTCCCTGTGTGTGGAGTGTAGCCGCCTCTGTTCCTGCCCGAGACCCAGGGTCTGGGGTTCGGGCTCGGCCGCACTTCCTGGTGGGAATGCGCACCCCCAGTCGCCTTTCGCGTCTGCGATGCCCTATTTCTGCCACTCGGTGAAAACGCCTGGAGTATGGATTTTTTTGGTCCTCAGCATAAGCCTCCATATTTACCCATATTAAATGTCTTCTTCTTCCCCTAGCTGGACGCGACTCCCGCCCTCAAAGAGCTCGCCCGGTGGTGGATCGACGGGGCTCCTGCGTGGGTGCACACATTTGCACGGCAGCCGCCCCGCACTAAAAACCCACTCCAAGTGGTGGTGCAAAACCAAAGCAAAACTGATGGAGAGGGGAGAGGAGAAAGCGCGTGGGGAGGCGCGAGTGGAGGAGAGCACGCCGCGTGCCGGAGAATTGGGATTAGAATGACTGTGCCTCCTGCAGACGGATAGACGGACGTCCTAGGACTAGCTCTCTTGCCTGTGGCCCCGCTGTTTACCTTGCGTACGAATGTGTGTGTCTGGACGGTGGAAACTTTTCATCTGGTCCCAAAGCAATCTAGCGGGCCTGAAAATCATTTTCAGAAATTTTAGAAATGTTAGTAACCCAACTTTGTGGTGAGCAGCGAAAACCACATCTAACATTTGGATCAAACTGTGCGTTTTCAAAGCAGTGCTGCCCCTCGCACGCCTAACTGGGGTATTTCTAACTCTGTCCTTCATATTTGCAGTGTATCGTTTTGTTTTTGGTTATTGACCCACTGCTTTACAGATGCCATTTGTTCTCTATCGTCGTGGTAAATTTAGGGGAAAGAATGCTTTGTCATTCTGGCTGGCAGGGAGACTGTCCCCGGTCTTTCCTCCTTGGCTGAAAAAAGACACTTTCTGAAAGAAGTTTGAGAATCGCAAGCTATGCCTTTTCACGATCGTTGATGATGTTTTATCTGATTGTTTTTAAACCAAGAGTCCAACGTTTTCTCTGAAGGAAAGTTTACATGCTTCACACATGTGTGCACACCCATGTGGGTGTGGGTATGTGTGTGTGTGTGGGGGGGGGCGCATCTCAGGGAGGTATCGAAGTTAGACCTTAGAGGGATATACTGATATTTAAGGTTTTAGATATTAAACCAATCCCTTGTGGGCTTGATACCCTTAAAGAGTGCAGGGCCATTTGCTTAGAAGGCCTTAATTCCAGGTCTTGCCAAACCACCATGAGATGAGGTAGGAATTCTTTGGAGAACAAATAAAACTTGCCCTGCCCTGTGAGGCCAGTCGTGCGATCCTCCCACGTCCCCTGAGTTCTGTGCCCCCAGTGTTGGCTCTGCGACTTGGGTCTCTGGGCAGCTGGTCTGACAGGGAGGGGATCTGGTCTCTCCCTGGGCATGCCTGCTTCCTTCCTGCTGTGAAGCAGGAGCTCCTGGGGGGTTCTCTCTGCAGCCCCTGACCCCTTCCTCGTCCAGCACTTCCCATCCTATTTCCCTTTACTTTTTTTTTCCTCAAAAAAATTTGTTGCTTTATGAAGCAGGGAAGTTATTTTACTCTTTATGTATTTGCAAGTTTACCTGCCTTGGCTGAAGAAGCTTCTTTCCTTGGCTTCATCTTCCTTTGGTACCTGAGAGATACAGCCTGGTGATTGGGGTTGGTGCATCAGACAAAGCGTCCGAATAGAGCACTGGTTGCCTCATTAGTCCTTTAGCTGCACAGACGTTGCATAGGCTCAGAGAGGCTGTAGATCGTTCTAGGGACGCTTGGAGACGTCAGGTACGCTGTGACGTCAAGAGCAGTACAGATGGTGGAGAAGCGCACTGAGTAAAGGCGGGTTCTACAGCCAGACACACTTGGGTGGGAGGTGTGCTTCCGCCCTTCATAGGTGGGGCCTGCGAAGTACTTGGGAGGCCTCAGTGTCCATATTTGTATGGCAGGGATAACTGTGCCGTCAGGAGTGATGATAGCATGAGGAGGAAGAAGTCCCTGCAGGCTGTCAAGTCCATGTTCAACTCCCTTCTTTTGGGAAATGTTGTGCTCTGGATTCTTTCACATTTAGTTCCGTGAATAAATATGATGCCAGCCATTATTAAAATAGATTTTTCTTTTTCTTCTTTTATTTCTCTTTCCTCCTCTCCGCTTTTATTCCTTTTATTCCCCCTTGATCAGAAAGGCCCAAATTCTCTTGCATCTCGAACGAGACACGAATCCCCTAGAATATCTCTTACCAAGTTTACCAACAGTTTGCGGAGGAAAACTGGAGTCTTCCCGTCAGAAGCAGCACTGCTGTCCTCAGGATTATCAGTCAGAGCCGGGAGGAAACTCAGGTGTTAACTTGGGAGTGACAAAGGTGGTGACCTCTTTAAAACAGACGTAAATCAAACCTTTAACGCTTTTTAAAGTGAGCACTGGCCAGTGTTTCTTGTAATATGCTTCCCTGGTTGCTGTTGTCCTGTGTGAACATAGATTTTTGCAAGGTCTCTCTTGGGGGGTACGTCTTCTCTCATAAAATGTTCATCGAGAGTGATCTGCGGGAAGAGGATACATTTAGCCTCTCGTCTGTCTGCCCTCCCCTCCGCATTGCCTGAAGCTCTAGCTGGACACAGTTGAGAATTGTTAGATCACACCGGAATTGCTGACCCACAGCTCTGTTTCTTTTTCTTTTTTTTTTTTAAAGATTTTATTTATTTATTTGACAGAGATCACAAGTAGGCAGAGAGGCAGGCAGAGAGAGGGGGGAGGAGGCTCCCCGCTGAACAGAGAGCCCCATGTGGGGCTCGATCCCAGAACCCCGGGATCACGACCCCAGAGGCTTTAACCCACTGAGCCACCCAGGCGCCCCCACAGCTCTGTTTCTTTACCACTTCTTGATGAGTGGTTTCCCCACTCTGCGAAAGCAGAGTGTTCTTGTGAAACCTTTCATAAGTCGATATAGTGTAAAGTGAAGAAGCGGTCTTTTATCTTTATTTTTCATTTATTTATTTTATTAACCGATAATGCATTATCTGTATCAGGGAAGAAGCTGTCTTTTAGAGGAAATATTTTTTTTTTAGTGTTCCCAGACCCCAAAACAACCTGTCAGGCTATTCTGACACCTGAGGACACATCTTGATAACAGATACACAGGAGAAAGAGAGATAAGGCACATGTTCACGGACAGGGCTCAGAGCCACAGCAGGTCAGTGCTGAGATGCTGAGTCAGCAGGTCCTGGGGAAGGGCTTGGTGCTGCTGTTCTCACTGCTTGGGCTGGGTGCCACCTCTGTGGCTCTGAGTGCAATTTTTGCTGTTTGGATTTTTCCAGAAAGGTAGAAATCCTCCCCGGGCTTTCAGAAACAGGTAGTGATGTCAGCCTTTCTTAAGAGCGAAGTGGTGGGACGTGAACTCTTGAAAAGCGGGGGATGCCTCCTTCTAGCTGTAGGTGCCTTGGAAAAGTATTTCTCCTTCTTTTTAGGACCATGACATTGTCTTGAGTCATAGCTAAATGAACGGGGCCAGGATTGTTTCCTGAAGCATCTCAGGGACCTGCCTCATTTATAGATGTGTTACTTGATATTAGTGAGGACGAGGGGTGGTTTTTACTTTTCGGACTCTTAATTTTGGTGTTTAACTTTGTTTAGCTTACTTGAGACAGTCCACCTGGACAAGCTGGCAACGAAATCATGTTTGAAAAATGATCAAAATGGAAGTAAATTTAATTATAGCATTCTAGCTAAAGCCAAGGTACATAGAACATGACATACTGTGTCTGTTCTGTTGGTCCATGTGCCCCGGAGAGGGAAGACAGCAAGCCGGATTTATTGAATGCCTGCTAAAGCATCCATCCACCCATCCATCCATTAATTTCTAAAGTAAATATTTTTCATAAACATCGTATGTGCCAGACATTGCTTTTGCGACGATTGCCGTCATAGAGCACAGAAACAGTGACAGTGTTGGGACTGGAGCTGGGCGTCTGCAAGACTTCTTGGAAGAAGCATTTTATTCAGGCTAAAACATATAAAATACAAAAAAAATCAGAAGAAAGTAAAGTACGAATGGTGGAGCAGGTGGGTATCACGCAAGTTACGGTCCATACAAAGGAGCAGTAGGTGAAAGGGATCCTTGTGTATTTAAGCAACTCAAATAACTTCAGCAGAACTAGGGAATGGAGGGAGAGGTGATGTGTACTGTTGCGATGGGGCCAATGAACAGGGTCCTGGTTGTGGAGGTCCAGGAGGCCCTCTGTCCGATTCTGTCCGAGGGGCAGTAAGGAGGTGTTCAAGCCTAGATGATGGGACTGTGTTTGGGTTATGTCACTGTAGCACTAGTGTTTTTGATAGGGTGGAGGGGGCACAGAGGTAGGAAGACCCGTGGAGCCGACCGCATTCACTCTCGTGTGCTCGCACCCAGGTCAGTTGCGTGGGTTCCTTGGGTAGATGGTGGCGGTGCCCTTCACTGGGACCGGAGTGCGCGAGGGTTTGGAGACTATCATGGCCTCAACTTGATGGGCCAAGTTTAATGGCATCTGAGAGAAGAGGCCTAGGTTGGACATGCTGATGGTCGTTGAGAAGGCATGATGTTAGAGAAGCAGAGCAAAAAGAGACCAAGGTGGGCCTAAACCCCACGGACAACAATGTGCACTCCAGTTAGAGGAAGAAATGTCCTCGCTCCGAAGGAACGTGGCCGGTGGAAAATGTGTGGAAACCATCAAGTTTGGACCTATCCTTTCTAATCATGAATATTTATGAGTTGTTTCCTTTTATTCTTTCCTGCGTTTGTTCTCCTCATTTTGGTAATTGTACAGGCAGGAATGTGTCCACAATAAGGTCGATCGATACTGGAACATTTATAGTGTGTGTGAGATGGAAGGCTCTTCTCAAAGAAGATTTGCTCTATGGCATTGATACGAGCTGGGAAGAGGGCAAGGGACTATCCTTTATGCATTTTTTTAAAACCTAAAAATCAGTATTGTTGTCATGGGCCAAAAAGCAAAAAAAAATATCCACAGGAAACGTAAACACCGACTCAAGTTATTTGCTGCTTTTCTGTTTCTGAGAGAGGGCGGGAGGGAAGGAATAAGTCCCAGTTCCTTGAAGCTCTCTGAAGCAAGTTAACTCAGTTTAAATCTGGGCTGTAGTTAACATGGACAACTCGACCATATCATTCTTTGTACCTCTCTGTACATTTGGAATATTTCGTAATTGAGACTTTTAAGAAAGGGGCGCCTGGGTGGCTCAGTGGGTTAAAGCCTCTGCCTTCGGCTTGGGTCATGATCCCAGGGTCCTGGGATCGAGCCCCGCATCAGGCTCTCTGCTCAGCGGGGAGCCTGCTTCCTCCTCTCTCTCTGCCTGCCTCTCTGGCCTACTTGTAATCTCTGTCTGTCAAATAAATAAATAAAATCTTAAAAAAAAAAAGAAAAAAAGAAAGAAAGTTTTAAGAAAGAAACAAAAACTAGGTGAGATGGTGTGTATGCTAACTTCCTGTGTGGTTTGGCTCTAGGAATCCGTGGAGACCAGACAGGTCAAAATAACTAGTAATAAATCAGTAGCCAATGTGTTAAAAAATAAATAACAAATTAGAAGGGGTAAGAGCATCCCGCCATCCAAGCACATTTCTGGTGTTCAGAATCCTGGCCTCTGGTGGATGTGGATCTACAAAACAAAAAACAAGAAACAACTACCAACAACAAAAAACCAAAAACCCCTCGGGCTTGCTTGCGCAGGAGGAAAGGTCCACCAGAAGCTGATGCGTTCTTGGAGGAGGGTTTTACTTTACACTCACCTTCTGCTGCAAGTAGAGTTCCTGAGTAATTGGAGTCAGGGAGATTTTTTTCTCTCGAAGCCAGCCGCTGATCAAAGGTGTTTCCATCCAAATGAAGGCAAGATGGGGCTGGGGTGGGGGTGCGTGCTCCTGGGCAGAAGAAAAGGGTGAGCTTCACTTTGGGTCCAGGAGATAGAGCTTCCTCCAGGCATTTTTTTTAAAACCCCCTTTTGAATGGGCTCATTGTTTATAAGAACAGCTCTTTAATGGAAAAACAAAAAGGCCAGCGGGTTTGTAGCAGGCTCTCTGCTTTCGTGCCCTGGCCTCATTGTTTATTTGATTTATCAAGTCTCTGAGTAGTTGCTCTGCTCTGTGACCTTCCTTTAGCTATTCCTTTGGAGTATCCATTTACTTTATTTAGAAACATAATATTTTAAAAAAAGCTGGAGCTGAGTCAGAAAATCATCACCTTTTTGATGTGGCCGGTTTCCCTGTCTTTTGAAACTTTAAACTTGCTGAGAGCCATGAAGTGGACTTGCTGTCTCCGAATCAACAAGTGTTTCTGGGCCTGGCTTGTGCTCCCAGATGGTGGTCCTCCAGGCCTGGGACGGGGGAAGGGGGCAGCAGGTCGGTCCCTGGGTCCTCCAGCTTGGCAAACACAGACCGAGAGAACGGGACGCCAGAGAGCCGTTGCTAAGTGGTAGAGGGGGACTTCGAAAGGTGCTAGCTCTGGGGGTGTTTGGATTGTGGGGGACCCCAAGCGGAGGTGCTCATCTGAGGAGGTAGCGGCATAAAGGGTGGGGTTCGGCATCCATCCCTTCCTATTTATTATGGCGGTTGGATGAATCCTCAGGCTCACTTTTCCGGATGAAACATGCTGAACGTATGCAGCCTTTTTTTTTTTTTTAAGATTTTATTTATTTATTTGAGAGAGAGGCAGTGAGAGAGAGCATGAGAGAGGAGAAAGTCAGAGGGAGAAGCAGACTCCCGGTGGAGCTGGGAGCCCGATGCGGGACTCGATCCCGGGACTCCGGGATCATGACCTGAGCCGAACGAAGGCAGTCATCCAACCAACTGAGCCACCCAGGCGTCCCCGTATGCAGCCTTTTAAAGAAGTTTGCTTTTTGTAAGATGGAGCTTTTTAAAAAAGATTTTATTTATTTGAGAGAGAAAGAGTGCACGTTCTATGGGCGAGGGAGAAGCAGACTCCCCACTGAGCAGGGAGCCGGATGCGGGACTCAATCCCTGTGACCTTAAGACGGTGACCTGAGCCGGAAAGCAGACGATTCACCAACTGAGCCACACAGGTGCCCCTAAGATAATTTTTAAATTAGGTTTTTTTTTTTTAACATTTGTCATTTCCCCTTTTCCTTGCCTTTTTTTTTTTTTTACTTTTAATGACAAGATTCTAAGTTTGAAGACCAAAGATTAGCTATCAAAATATAGTTTCATCACTTTAATGCAAGAGCTGTTTTAAATTTTAGCCTATTTGCTTTTGAGTCCTCACCTCTCTGTTGTTATTAGGTTTTGTGCATTCTTGTGCACTTCTCCTACCATTCTGAAAACTAAGGGGCCACCAGAGGCGTCCGTGGAACTCTTAGTAGGAAGTTGCTCTTAGAAACAAAGAACTGCGTGGATCCAAGCCCGGAGGAGACGGTGACTAGCATCCGAAAGGACAGTTTAATCCCAGTTATTAAAATTTCTTGGCTGGATATCCACTTCTTTTTCTTTAAGAGGAACTTTAGAATCATGTTATTAAACTCTGTCTCCTCCCCCCGTCTGCCCAAGGAAATCAAGCATCAACCAAAGTAATACTATCTCTGTAGGAGATTATGATTGGAATTACATTAAATCTATTTATTATTTGGGGGCTAATTGGCATTTTTATAAGGTGCAATTTACCTGTTGTGAAATATGGTATGTCTCTGCTCAAATAGGGTCTTGTTTGTGATTATCAGGAAGTTTTAATGTTCTTTTAGTTCCTTTGTGTGCGTTGCCTCTATTTCTTGCTGTGTTTATTCATAGGGTCGTTGCTTGGGTTAGGACTGTGTTCTTGTGTGGGATTGGGAGGCCGGGTGGGCTGGGAGGGGCAGGAGGGTTTTGTATGCAGATGATCTGCTTCTCATACCAGCTCTGTCCTTTGCTACCAGTGCTCCTTCTGGCAAGATATGTAATCCTGCTGTGTCTTGGCTTTCTCACCTGTAAATGTGGATGACGTGGTATCTGCCTCTTAGGGCGGTTGTGAAAATTAAATGAGCTAGTATATTCAGAGTTTCACACCATTCCTGGCAGTTAATACATGTTCAAAAAATATGTTTCTATTAGCCGGTAATTGCTCCTAAATAGAAAAGCTGTTGATTTCTGGATAGTTATTTTCTATAATTTGGAGATATTAAATGTCCTATTTGTTTTAATAATTTTTCTGTTCCATCTTCTTAGCTTTCTAGGTTACACTATAATACCTGGGTGCCAATAATAACATTTTTCTTTCCTTTCCAATTGTTGTATGCTTAATTTCTGTTTTATATGACATTGAACTGCCTTCAACTTCCTGGATAGTAGTGATTAAGAGTGATGATAATGATCTTGGCTGTTACTTTAATTTTATTATTATTATTATTTTAATATGCAAAGGAAATATCGTTCTAGTTTGGTTTTGGAACTTTTTAAAAAGTTGAGTGTTGAATTTTCCCAAATACCTTTTTTTTAAATCATCTTTCATTTTTGGGATGTGTAATTTTTCTCCCTTGACCTATTGAAGATCTTTGTATGTTTTCTCATAATCTTAACTTTAAAAGTTCAGTTTATTTAAAGTAAAACAAGTAAACACAACCGTTCACCCACACACCACCTTCCTCTGCCTCTGGGAACCCAGGTCTGTTCTCTGTGCCCAAGTCTGTGAGCTTTCTTTATATGTGTATTTTTTTATTTTTGGAATCCACATATAAGAGAGATCGTAGGGTACTTGATTTTGTCTGACTTATTTCACTTGGCATAATGCTCACGATGTCCATTCATGTTGTCACAAATGGCAAAATTTCATTCTTTTTTATGGCTAAATAATATTCCATTATATATATGTGTGTGTGTGTGTGTGTGTGTGTATAAAATACACACACATATATTTTATAAATATAAAATATATTAATATAAAATATAAATTGTATAATTTATATATAATATATTCACATATTATAATGTATTATTGTTATAATATATTCTTATATTTATATATTATATAATATCTATTAAATATAAATTAATATAAATTAAAAATTATATATTTTATGCACACACATATATTTATATACACACACACATATATATACACACACATACACACATAAATTACATTTTACTTTTCCACTTATCCATCAATGGACACAAGTTGTTTCCATATCTTAGCTATTGTGAAAAATACTGCAATGAACATGGGTATGCAGATATCTTTTTGAGTTAGTGTTTTGTTTTTTCTAGATAAATACCCGGAAGTGGAATTCCTGGATCATATGGTCATTCTATTTGTAATATTCTGATGAACTCTATGCTGTTCTTTGTACTGGCTGCACCAGTTTCCATTCTAACCAACGGTGCTGTACAAGGGTTCCCTCTTCTCTACATCCTGCCAACACTTGCTATTTTTTTACTTTTTCATACTAATAGCCATTCTAACAGGTGTGAGATGATACCTCATTTTGGCTCTGAGTTGCATTGCCCTGATTGTTAGTGATGTTGAACATCTTCTCATGTGTCTGTTGGCTGTCTGTATGTCTTCTGGGGAAAAAATCTGTTCAGATCCTTGGCACATTTAAAAACTAGGTTGTCTTTTGTTTGCTGAGTTGTATGGATTCTCTCTATATTTTGAATATCAGCCCCTTATCAGATATATGGTGTGAAAATATTTTCTCCCATTCAGTAGATTACTTTTTTTATTTTGTTTTTTTTTTTTGTTTTTTTTTATTTTGTTGATCATTTCCATTGATGTGCTTTTTACTTTGACGTAGTCCCACTTGCTTATTTTTGCTTTTATTGTTTTTGCTTTTGGTGTCAGATCCAAAAAAGTATCACCAAGACTTGATGTCAAGGAGCTCATTTGTTGCCTGTGTTTTCTTCTAGGAGTTTATAGTTTCAGGTCTTATGTTGAAGTCTTTAATCCATTTTGAGTCAATTTTTGTGTATGGTGTAAGATAGTGGCCCAGTTTCCCCAATGCCATTTATTGAAGAGACTGTTCCCCATTGTGTATTCTTGGTTCCTTTGTTGTGGATTAATTGACCACATATGTATGGGTTTCTCAGCTCTCTATTCTGTTCCATTGATCTATGTGTCTGTTTTTTATGCCAATGCCATACTATTTTAATTACTACAGCTGTGTTATATGGTTTGAAATCAGGGAGCATGATGTCCCCAGCTTTGTTGTTCTTTCTCAAGAGATTTTTCTTTGGTTATTTGGGATCTTATGTGGTTCCATACAAATTTTGGGCTTGTTGTATTTCTGTGGAAAATGCCTTTGGAATTTGGCCAGGGATTGCATTGAATCTGTATATTGCTTTGGGTAGTGTGGACATTTTAACACTATTAATTCTTCCAATCCATGAATATGGAGTATCTTTCCATTTGTGTCTTCAATTTCTTTGATTAGTGTTTTGTAGTTTTCAGTATGTGTCATAATATTTTTCATCATATTTTCTGGTATAAAATCTATTTGATTCTAGGCTTCTTGACATGATTTCGTTTGCTAATACTGTAGTTAGGATCTTAATAGTTTTATTGTTTGTCTAAAAGTAGTTTTCTTTTTATTTTTTAAGATTTTATGTATTTATTTTTGTGAGAGAGAGTGAGAGAAAGAATGCTTGTGCATGAGCAGGGGTGAGGGGCAGAGGGAGAAGCAGACACCCCGCTGAACAGGGAGCCCACGGGGCTCCATCCCAGGGCCCTGGGATCATGACCCAAGGCAAAGGCAGATGCTTAACCGACTAAGCCACTCAGGAGCCCCTTAACTTAATTTTCTTTTGTTTACATTGTATTAGATTTTGACATTTGAATCGAATTAGTTTTTTAAATGAATTGAAACTTTTTTTCCAAATGTTTTCTTCTAGAAAATTTTTTGTAACATGAGATCATTATCTTTTCTTTGGAAGTTTGAATAAACTCACATGTAACTACCAGAGTCTAAGTCTGAAGCCTTTATTGGAAATTCTTACAAATGGCTTTTTCAGTTTCTTCACTGTTTTTTCTTTTTTTTTAAAATTTATTTATTTGTCAGAGAGAGAGAGAGCGAGCACAGGCAGACAGAGTGGCAGGCAGAGGCAGAGGGAGAAGCAGGCTCCCTGCCGAGCAAGGAGCCCGATGTGGGACTCGATCCCAGGACGCTGGGATCATGACCTGAGCCAAAGGCAGCCGCTTAACCAGCTGAGCCACCCAGGCGTCCCTTCAGTTTCTTCACTGTTACTGGAGCCTTCATATTTTCCACCTCTTAATTAAAGATTTTACAATTTAATTGTATAGAATGCTTCATTAAAGGAAACAGACGAGGGGCGCCTGGGTGTCTCAGTGGGTTAAAGCCTCTGCTTTCTGCTCGGGTCATGATCCCAGGGTCCTGGGGTCAGGCCCCGCATCGGGCTCTCTGCTCCGCGGAGAGCCTGCTTCCTCCTCTCTCTCCGTGCCTGCCTCTCTTGCCTACTTGTGGTCTCTGTCTGTCAAATAAATAAATAAAATCTTAAAAAAAATTAAAGGAAACAAATGACTCTTCCTTATCCATGTTTATATCTTCCTCTCAGACTGTGCTTGTATTTTTTGTCCTTTTAATCTTGGGTAGATTTTGCCAGTGGTGGTTTCATTTTATTGTGCCCCTGTCCCTGCAAACAACCTGCTTTGGAATGTGCTGGTAAATTCTAATGGTCTTCAGTTTGCCAAGTCATAATTCTTCGACGTTATCATTACTTTTCACTTATTCCTGCTTGCTTTATTTCAACTTCTAAAAACAAAACTTGGCCTGTGGATTTGTGTATTGGGTTTTATAGCAGGAAAACTCTTCATGCTACGAGTTTTGTTACCATATACAGTGACTGTTGGCCATAGTATGTGCACATGCAGATATATTTTTCTTTGTCCCTGTAGATTTGCAAGACATGAAATTGCACATGGATGCACACACTTATCACTTGGGCATGAGTGTTCATTGTAGGAAACACCCACATCTATCAAGATCTATAGTATTAGTTCTGGGAGAGAGTGCAAGATTGCAATTGATTTTGGCCATTGCTTCTTTGAATCCAAGAAAGGAAGTGGTTCATTCTGTTGCTGCTAATTGGCAGGGAGGAAGACAGACTCCTGTTATTCTTGCTAATTTACCCCTGGATTCTGTAGGATTTTGTTAAGAATATTCTCACTTCTTTGTCGTCAGGTCTTACTTGCTATTTTTTTTTTTAAGATTTTATTCATGTATTTGACAGACAGAGATCACAAGTAGGCAGAGAGGCAGGCAGAGAGAGAGGCGGTAGGAGGGTCCCTGCTGAGCAGAGAGCCCGATGTGGAGCTCGATCCCAGAAACCTGGGATCTTGACCTGAGCTGAAGGCAGAGGTTTTAACCCACTGAGCCACCCAGGCGCCCCTTACTTGCTATTTTTTGAAACTATTTCCTTTTCTTTATTCTTCAGAGCCATTAGAATACAAAGTGGGTGTTCAGAGTAATATTTTACATGCTTGAAGGTATATGTTGGAGGATCCAAACTCCCATATTTTATTTTCTCCACTGATTGTTTTATTTTATCTTGGGCTGATCGCAGCTTTTTTGGATTACCTTTTAAAAATGGAGAACAGAAAAAAAAAAACCCAAAACCTTTACTTTTGGAAGAGCATGGCTAGTGCTTCGTGCAGGAGCTCAGAAATATTAACTGCTAATCAGATTGTTCACGTTGGTGGTTTCATGTCTTTTTCTATCTTGTTCTTAAACAGAATGACTTTTCACACCACCTCTTTTTTTTATTTTTTATTTTTTATTTTTTTTTAGAACAGTATTTTTTTTAAAGATTTTATTTATTTATTTGACAGACAGAGATCACAAGTAGGCAGAGAGGCAGGCAGAGAGAGAGGAGGAAGCAGGATCCCTGCCGAGCAGAGAACCTGATGCGGGGCTTGATCCCAGGACCCTGGGATCATGACCTGAGCCGAAGGCAGAGGCTTTAACCCACTGAGCCACCCAGGCGCCCCCACACCACCTCTCTTGTATGAGCATTTCTATACACCGGGTACTCTCTCTCGGTTGATGATTGCTCTGTTATTTTTTTCAAGATTTTATTTATTTATTATATAGAGAGTGAGTAAGCATGAGTGCAAGCAGGGTCAGAGGCAGAGGGGGAGAGAGAAGCAGACTCCCCGCTGAGCAGGGAGTCCAATATGGGACTCGATCCCAGGACGCTGGGATCATGACCTGAGCCAAGGGCAGACACTTAACTGACTGAGCCACTCAGGTGCCCTCAAACTTTAGCAGTTAAAAAAAATGAAATATATGTGGGTTTACTCGGATGGAAGGCAGATAGCTTTCCTCATAATTTTATTGTTAATATTGGTTCTAATAATAATAATTAACACTACTTAGTCATTCTTATTTTAGAGAGCACAGAAACATTTAAAAGCTCTCTTTAGCTCTTCTTTTATTTAATTCCCAAACGCAGATGTCACGAAAATGACATGTGATCAGCTTTGAAAGCTGATTTGGTATCGAAGCAGAAGTTAAGTCTGTTTAACTAACTGAAAATTCAGGTTTTTAAAGATGGTGTTGAGGCTTATGGGCCATCTTGGATTTGTCGTAGATGTTGTGCACATTCTAATGGCGAGATGTGACGAAAGACTTTGGTTCCTATCTCCTTGCACAGTCACACCGATGGGCCACCAGTGGTGGACGTGTGGTTTCCCAGCTTTCTGTCTGTGTGTCTTCTTTCTGCCCATGGTGTTGCTTTGGGAGTGGCATAGGACCTTTGAAGTGCCTTTTTCCCAGTAAAATCAAGAGCGTCCTTGTCTTTTCTGTAAATCTTTCTTGACTCCCTGCCTTGTGCCAGGCACTGTGCTGGCCACTAGGGGTGCTGGCCAAGATGAGGACAGATTTCGAGGAACTGAAACCTTGATTGAGCAGAGTAGTATATCTAAAAACTCTTGAATAATACCATGCCACCGAGATTTCTGGCTGGGAGTTTTTAAAAGTGCTGTGAGGAGACAGAAGAGAGACTGATGATTTATTTAATCAGAAGGGAATTGTCAGGGAAGGTTGGTGGGAAGAGGTAATTAAGTGTTTCAGATACTTAATTTCTTCTGTAGCATGAAGCTGTGGTTTTGGGAGAACCCCGGTTCCCGAGCCCCCAGATGCACTTTAAGGCAGAATTTCCTATCTGTGATTGCTGACGATATGCTTGGGTGTGTGTGGTCATTCGTTTAATGCAGGGTGACCGCCGGCCCGCATTCTCAGTCCCTGCTCTGACTTGGCCCCATAGCCACTCTTGGCCCCTGCTGGCTGTTTCGGAAGCGCCTGCCACAGTGTGGAGAGGGAGCCAAGTCGACTGGGGGGTGGGGTGGGGGGAGGGTGCGGGACAAGCCATGCCCCTGGGCTCTGGGGGTGTCTACAAACAGAGGTGAGCAGTCGAACAAAGCAGGTCCTGCCAAGTGCTGCCCCGCGTGTTTTTTTATCGCAGTGCGCCGTCCTCAACGCCAGTGATCCCCGTCGCCAGCCGGAGGGGACCGCAGGCTGGCCAAGCGCACCGCGCACATACCGCGTGGGATGGCATAGGGGAACCAAAGCACGCGGGCCGGCTGCAGAATGGCGCGGGCAAGGCGTTTGGGTATTTGTGCTTGCTTAGCACTGCAGGACAGAAGCTAAAGCTCATCGGTAGCGTCGGAGAACTGCACACAAAATATCTGAGCATCCTGCCGTAACTACTAGGAAAACACGCTGTGGGTGTGCGGTTCAGACTACCACCCTTGGGAGCACGCTCGGAGCCCTCTCGCATGGATGCCGGAAAAGGATGCAGGAGAGCGTGCCTGAGGGATGGGGAAAGAGAAGACAGCCACGGAGTTTGAAGCAGTCGTTTAGATTTACTTTGCAGAAGTCTGGAAAACAAGCAAACAAAAAGTGGCTGAATTATAAGGAGAATACCGCTTGTAGATTTGAATGGGTGTGGATTCTATTGACCCCAGGAAAATGTGGTCTCCAGGGTCAGCATCACTGTGGCAAGGTGGGCTCTGAGCCCCAGACATGGAAAAAAATAGCCATCAGTCCAGGCAGGACAGAGGGCTTAGTAGCACGGGCAGAAAGTGCCAGGTATGAAGAAATGCCTCCCGTCCCCAGCCCATGTACCTGTGTGCCTAGGGAGATGGGGGCCAGTGTCCACCTTAATGGCATAGCATATGCCGCCGGTTGCATTTGTGTGAGGCAGGGAGTGCCCTTGAGATGTGTCAACGGGGGGTGAGGGGGGAGCAGGAATTGACAACTGCAGTGCAGGCCTAGGACCAGTTTTGGCTGGCCCACAGGGAGTGCTACAACTGGTATGGATCATGAGAGTTGTTCCAAGTTGGGCTGGGATGCCAGACCTTTATATTCTCACATAGAGGAGTCATCAGGTGAGGGTTGCTCCAGCAATGAGCTCTCTGGGGCTCAGGTGATCCCTGCATGGGCTGATCTGAAGGGTACTGGCCAATAATCGCTGGGGCAATAGTGTTTTGGTGAAGAGAGATCTGGGCTGGGCATTTTGTTGGTCACCACAATATATATCACGTGGTCGTATTTGTTTTTCCATTCGTTCATTCGTTCATTCATTCATTCATTCCCGGAAGCAGTCCATTATTAGTCACAGTGCTTATTGGCAACTGTTCCGGGTCTTGGAGCTAGAACTTTGAGGGAAACAGACAGGGTCCCCGCGCTGGGGGACGGGCTTGCCTTTTGCCAGGACGTGTTCGGTACACAAAGACATGAAGGCAGCAGGTGGAATGGGTGCTCTGATGGTCCCCGAAGGACTGAGATGGTGAGGGACTGAGGGTTAGGACACCAGAAGGCGTGGCCATGGGAGCAGAGGGGAAGAGCCTTTGGGCTGAGGGCATGCCAAGGTCTTGTCTCATAGGGACCACAGATGTGGTATGTTCGAGCACAGAAAAAGAATGGTAAGAGCAGGGAGGAGTGGAATGAGAGGAGGCCAAGGCAAGGAGTTTGGGATGGGAGTTACTCGAGGTTTGGAAACACAAGGGAGCTCTTCTGGAACGGGCACAGCAGAGATGCTTAGCACATGCTGGTTCTGTTGTGAGTGTTTGCTGTGAGTAGAGCCCTAACGCGGAGGGGCTGTTGGTCTCCCCATTTTGCAGATGAGGACGCTGCATGCACACAGGTTTAAATGACAAGTAAGTGGCAGAGCCAGGGACTTGCATCTGGGAAATTAGATTTATAATCCTGTGCCCCTGACCCCCTTTGTTCTGGGAAGATCATCTGGTTAACATGGGCGAGGGTAGAATTCTTTTACGGTGGGCAATCCAGGAGCCTGCTGCAGGTGGCCTCCCTCTGGGGACGGACAGCAGTGGCTGCACCCAGCCTGTGATGGGGACATGCAGAGGGACTTGGTTGTGGGAGGTCAGGGACAGGAGGGCAATCTGAGTTGAGAGCTGGATTTTGGCTTGAGCAAATACGTAAGATAAATCTAGATACGGTTGGTACATCCTCTGTGTTCTTGTCTATTTTGGAGTTATGTTGGGAGAAGCCCGGACTGTCACAGGTCTGTTAGGGACCAGGAAGGAAAACTAAATGGACTTACCCGTGAGGGACATGGATTCCTGCCAGGAACCCCTCCCTTGCTGCTGTCCCCAGAAACCCTTCACTTTCCAGAAGCTTGCTTGTACTGAACTCTTGGTATGGGACTGGTTGGGGTAAGATAATGTAATTTTGAGATGTCTCAGGTCCCTTCCCCACTCACCCCCACAAAGAACAGTCTGGTATGTGTGAGCGTTTTGGGTGTAGGCACCGGTCAGGGTGCCGTTCACCAGAACGCAGTGGAAGGCAGTTACAGAGGTGGGCATCCTTAATACAGTGGAGTTTTACCCCAAAAGGATGCGAAGACTGATATTTTATAGGGATTTGTTTCAGACTCTGTTACAAAATTAATCCTTGAGGGGCACCTGGGTGGCTCGGTTGGTGAAGCATCTGCCTTCAGCTCAGGTCATGATCCCAGGGTCCTGGGATCGAGCCCCACATCGGGCTCCCTGCTCAGTGGGGAGTCTGTTTCTCTCTCTGCTCATGCTCTCTCTTTCTCCCTCAAATAAATAAATAAAATCTTTTTTTTAAAGCATTTGCCTTCCTTTAAAAAAATTAATCTTTGTATATAGAGAGAATATAGTTTTCATTCTTTGTGAGGCCTTATCTTCCACTGAAAGAAATTTGATGTTGGCTTGGTAGGAAGTAGAGTGTGAGCTCTTCCCGGGAACTGTTTAGGGTAAAGAGGATAACTTTATAGGGAGTACTTTTTTTTTTTAAGAAAGCAAGATTTTGGGCATCTGTTGGGAGGAGAGTTAAGGCAGAAAAAGAAGAATGGAAAGGTAATGCTGGGTTACATTGTCATTTTCATTTTTTTTTTAAGATTTTATTTATTTACTGGACAGATAGAGATGACAAGGAGGCAGAGAGGGCAGAGAGAGGGGGTGGGGGGAAGCAGGCTCCCTGCTGAGCAGAGAACCCGATGCGGGGCTCGATCCCAGGACCCTGGGATCACGACTTGAGCCGAGGGCAGAGGCTTTAACCCACTGAGCCACCCAGGCGCCCCTCATTTTCAATTTTTTCTCTAAAACTGTGCTGTCCAGGGCACCTGGGTGGCTCGTTGGTTATGTATCTGCCTTTAGTTCAGGTCATGACCTCAGAGTCCTGGGATCAAGTCCCACATCAGGCTCCTTGCTCAGCAGGGAGTCTGTTTCTCCTTCTGCCTACCCCACTCTTCCTGCTTGTGCTCTCTCTCACTGACAAATAAATAAAATCTTAAAAAACAATAAATAAAACTGTGCTGTTCAGCATGGTAGCCACCAGGCTTGTTTGGTTATTTATGTTAAAATTTAAATAAATGAAAATGGAATAAAATTAAACAATTCATTTGTCTGTTACTAGCCATATCTGAGGGCTCCGGAGCCACATGTGGCCACTGGCTACCATCTTGGACGGAGGAGATACGGAGCAGTCCCGACATCACAGAGAGCTCTGTGGGAGAGTGCTGCCCTCAGCCTTGGACTCTAAGGTTGACCTGGAGTCTTGGAGGCACAATGCCAAGTATGGCGCCCCAAGAGACTAGGACAGAAAGAATTTTCATAGGAAAGCTTAGAGATGGGCCTAAACCTGTTAAAAAATGCTGCTTCTTCTAAAAGGACAATTCTGAATCCTGTAATCTGAAGATGAGATTCCTATTTTTCTGGCCTGGTCGATAGAGAGAATAGCAGTTCTTGGTAAGCTCTTGGTATGTAGCTGAGTTTTCTAGCTAGTCCCTGCTTGATTTTGTTTATTAGGATATAGAAGATCTTTCTCCCGCCTTTTTTTTTTTTAACCACTGTTTTGTTTCATTTTTTAGAAAGATTTTATTTATTTGAGAGAGAGAGAGAGAATGAGGTGCCCCACCTTTTCCCTTTTTTAAAGTACTTTTTTTTTTATTTTAATTTTTTTTTAATTTTTATTTTTTTATAAACATATTTTTATCCCCAGGGGTACATGTCTGTGAATCGCCAGGTTTACACACTTCACAGCACTAACCATAGCACATACCCTCCCCAATGTCCATTACCCCACCCCCCTTTCCCGACCCCCTTCCCCCAGCAACCCTCAGTTTGTTTTGTGAGATTAAGAGTCACCTATGGTTTGTCTCCCTCCCAATCCCATCTTGTTTCTTTTCTTCTTTTTCTACCCCCCTAGTCCCCCATGTTGCATCTCCACTTCCTCATATCAGGGATATCATATGAGCCTAGATGTCCATCAACAGATGAATGGATAAAGAAGAAGTGGTATATATACACGATGGAATACTATGCAGCCATCAAAAGAAATGAAATCTTGCCACTCGCAACGACATGGATGGAACTAGAGGGTATCATGCTTAGTGAAATAAAGTACTTTTAACAATAGATTCCAACCTAGGCCATTACCTATCTGGAAAACAGGTATAATAACTTCAGAGGGATGCATGTGGGCTCAGTGGAAGTGTTCGTCACAGTTTGAAATTACAGATGAGAGATATTTATATAGTTCACCTAAGAGAGATCTGTGTAAACTAGAAATAGCCTGTGGAAGCTTTATATTGACTTGGAATTTCAGTCACGTTGCCCATTATGAACTGTGTTGAGAAGTTATGATACTCTAATGATATGCTTGAAAGATGTCTGTTTTCTAGATTTTTTTTTTAAAGATTTTATTTTTCTATTTGACAGAGAGAGAGATCACAAGTAGGCAGAGAGGCAGGCAGAGAGAGAGGGGGAAGCAGGCTCCCCGCTGAGCAGAGAGCCCAATGCAGGGCTTGATCCCAGGACCCTGAGAGCCGAAGGCAGAGGCTTAACCCAATGAGCCACCCAGGCGCCCCTGTTTTCTAAATTATAGGAGTCTTCAAACTGTAGTCTGAGGGTCAACCGCAGGGTCAAAGGCAGCCCACTGCCTGTTTGGACAAATAAAGTTTTATTGGAACACAGTCACGCCCACTCGTTTGTAGTTGTCTCCGGCTGCTTTAGCTGTCTTACTGCAGACTTGCAGAGTTGGAACTGAATGGTCTGCGAAACTGAAAACACTTCACAGGAAACGTTTGCCGGCCCCTGATCGAGATAATGGTCAAATGATACAGAAACGCGTGAGCAGGCCAGCAAAAAGGCTTTTAGGGGAAGCCTGAATTTGCTTCCAAATTTTTTTAAGTTATATAATTCTGAGCTAAGATTCTCTCAGATTATTTCTTCTTATACCAATCATCCCCAAATTCCAAAGAGAACTGGATATGAAGATGGAAGCCATTGAGTTTGTGGGAGGACATTGGTCTCCTTCCTTTTTTCTTAGCATCATTGATGCATCTCTGAGTCCTTGACAGCATCGATTAGATGTCATCAAGAAGTGATCTAGATGATACCAGATCCGTGTAAAATAATGGGTCTTTATAGATCACAAGCTTATCTTTCAACATCCCTGTAATGTTTGCAGTTTAAGATGACCACGCTTGGGACATAGGTCTGTTAGGATGAAGCCATCTCATTCCACTAAGCATAATTTTTGTTGAGTGGCCCATAGAAAGGGTAATCCCACATCCTGTGTTTTTGAACCTCGAAGATACAATGTGGCTTCTTGGCAGTGTATGTCCCCTGTCTTCTGCCTGGAAGGCTCTTGTCTGTTTTTTACCCACCTCTCCAGTAACTTTCTTCCTCCTGTTCTCAGCAGGTGGCTGAGCTACTTTACTGAGCAAACCAAGCTAACAGAGGGGAATTTTGCAGCTCCTGCAGTCCCATCTTCTCACCTCCCAGGATCACTGCTCAGACCCTCTGCTGTCCCGCTGTTGGCACAGATGACCCTAAAGCCAGATTCTGTAAATGTCCCCTGGTCCCATGCCATCACCATCGTCCTCTCCCTTCTAGGTCTTCTATTTTGCTTTTCTGCCGGATCTCTCCAATTCATATATAAACATCCATCCTCGCAAAAGAAACAACCCTCCTGGTCCTGTTCACGCGCACCAGGGGCCCCTCTGTCTGAACAACCCATCCTTACAAGTGTTTGTGTACACGGTCTCCGGGTCTCTTTAGCCGTCCCCTTTCACGCCTGCTCTGGCTTTTCCCCTCGTCCCTCGTTGCATGGACATGGCTCAGGGAGGCCATCGGTTACCCCACATCGCTGACTCTGGTGGTCAGTGTTCAGTCCCTAGCATACTTGACTTGTTGGCAGCCCCCTTCCTCAGAGTAGTTTCTTCCTTTCTTTTTTTTTTTTTTTTTTTTTTAAGATTTTATTTATTTGAGAGAGAGAGAGGGAACAGAAGCAGTGGGAAGGGCAGAGGGAGAGTAGAGACTCTGAAGCAGACTCCGTGCTCAGGGGATGTGGGGCTTGACCCCACGACTCCCGAGATCACGACCTGAGCCAAAATCAACAGTTGGACGCTTAACCGTCTGAGCCACCCAGACGCCTCCTCAATGTACTTTCTTCACTTGACATCTCTGCCTGCTTTCTGCTTTCTGTCTACTGATTGTCCATACCCTCTGCTGCTTCTTTTCTCTCCAGCCATTTAATTTGGGGTGGCCGGAAGTTCAGTCCTGGGTCATCTTCTCTCTTTCTTTTTATTTCTTTGGAGAGAGCAGCCAGGCTTGTGAATTCAAATACCATTGATTTCTTGACTCGCTCATAACTCCCAGATTTGGTTTTCCAGGCCAGACCCCTTTCTCCAAAATGCGACTCACATATATTCAACTACTGTGAAACGTTTCCTTGGCAATATCTGATAGACATCTTCAACATGAGCTTGAAAACCCTCTCCTTTCCCGTCTCTGCTCCCGCCCCACTGGCTGTGCTGGAGCCTCTCGTCCAGCTGTTCCTTCTTACACATCTTTCTGCTAACTCCCCATTTCCTCTAAGTCCGTGTTCCAGCGTTAGGTTTTCCGTGGGGATCACCTGGCCCCCTGATTGCACTTCTCTCACCCGTCCTTTTATTTTCCTATAGCTCTGGACGCCGTCGCTGCCGGTTCGCTCTATCGCTGTGCTCCCAGGGGTGGGGATCCGTGTCTGTTCCGTTGACGGATAGAGCCCGGGAGCCTGGTTCTGTCTGGTGCAGTCCTTCTGGACTTCTATCCTTCTGCTACTGGACAAAGAGCTCTCCATTCCCCTTGAGAGGGGATGATGAGTTCCTCGGAGATCAAAGGCCAGGTCTTTTTGTTTTACTCCCTTTCAGCTTCGGTAGTCAGAGCAGGCTGTCTTTTCCAAGCCAAAAGTTCTGGGGGTGTGGGGTCCATTGGTGGCTTCTGCACGGCGCTGTGCCATTACAGCACCTGCGTTTTTGGTCTCACTGATCTGACCAATCAACTACCCACAGTAAACCGGGGTCCCCTGCAGAAACCGTGTGTGTCAATTAGCAGAATGGTCAGGGCTTTGGGTGGTACACGTTATTGCCCTTTTCTGGAGCTTTCTTTTCCAGAGGAGAGCACTTGCAGAGGTGGTTTCTGGTCCACTGGGACTTTTGCATGCTGTCTTGGCCCAGCAGCCTCTCAGCAGGGCCACTGCTAGGCCCTCATTGTCCTTGGGCCCAGAGGCCAGGCTTCTGCCCTGAGTCCCCTACCATCCAGCCCGGTCTCGCGCATGGAAGGCTGGGTGTGAGGAATATTCATGGGACTGTGAGTGCTAATGCATTCAGCAGAAGTTATGTGTGAGGCAGATGTAAACGGTTCTGTAGCTTCATGGTGGTGATGCTTAATTCCACAGTATGAATGTACTGAAAACCACGGAACTGTCCACTTAAAAGTGGTTAGGATAGCAAATTTTATGTTGTGTATTTTACTAAAATAAAAAAAAAAGTGGGGAAAATGTAATGAACTAGATGTCCTATCAGGTTATGGTGCTCCAGCATTGACCTGCTTGGCAGGCCGAGGCCAAGGAGGTGTGGAGAATTGCTACCAAGGAACATGTTAGTTGTTTCCATCGGTTTTGAGTGATTAGAGATGCCCCTTCTTTGTCTCTGCTGATCCATCTGTGGTTGTAAATTTGATTCACTTTGTCTTTAGTCCCCATCTCTCTTTGATAAAAACCGCTTATTAATGGTCACCTTTCCCTCCAATTTTGCTACCTTTTATTTTATTTCAGGATAGTTAACGTGCAGTGTTACATTATTTCAGGTGTGCAGCAGACAAGTCCCGTCCTTAGTGCCCATCTCCTATCTCACCCATCCCCCCACCCCCCACTGGTGACCATCAGTTTGTTCTCCATAGGTAAGGGTCTCTTCCTTGGCTTGCCTCTTTCTCTCTCTCTCTCTCTTTCTTTTTCCCCTTCACTCATTTGCTTTGTTTCTTAAATTCCACGTGTGAATGAAATCGTACAGTTTTTGTCTTTCTCTGACTTCTTTCACATGGCATAATACATTCTAGCTCCATCCATATTGTTGAAAATGGCAAGATTTCATTCATTCTCTTTATGGCTAAATAATATTCATATATACACACATATATATATACACACACATACACATACACATACATACATACATCCCTGCATCTCCTTTATCCATTCCTCTACTTGTGGACACTTGGATTACTTCCATAATTTGACTATTGTAAATAATGTTGCTGTAAGCATAAGGGTGCATGTATCCCTTTGAGTTAGTGTTTTTGTGTTCTTTGGATAAATACCCAGTAGTGGGATTGCTGAATCATAGGGTAGTTCTATGTTTAACTTTTTTTTTTTCCCTATGTTTAACTTTTTTGAGGACCCTCCATACTGTTTTCCAGAGTGGCTGTACCAGCTTGCATTCCTGCCAACAGCATAGGAGGGTTCCCCTTTCTCTGCATCCTCTCCAACACCTGTTGATTCTTGTGTTGTTAATTTTAGCCATTCTGACAGGTGTGAGGTGGTATCTCACTGTGGTTTTTGATTTGCATTTCCCCAACGATGAGTGATGTTGAGCACCTTTTCATGTGTCTGTTGGCCATCTGGGTGTCTTCAGACAAATGTCTGCTCATGTCTTCTGCCCACTTTGTAATTGGATTATTTGTTTTTTGGGTGTTGATTTGTATAAGTTCTTATATATTTTGGATACTAACCCTTTATTAGCTCTGTCATTTGCAAATGTCTTCTCCCATTCCCTAGGTTACCTTTTAGTTTTGTTGGTGGTTTCCTTCACTGTGCCGAAGCTTTTTATGTTGATGTAGCTCTAATAGTTCATTTTTGCTTTTGGTTTCCCTTGCCTCAGGAGACACATCTAGAAAAATGTCCCTATGGCTGATGTCCGAGAAATTACTGCCTGTGCTCTCTATTAAAGTTTTTGGTTTCAGGTTTCACGTTTAGGTTTTTAATCTGTTTTGACTTTATTTTTATGTATGGCATAAGAAAGTGGTCCAGCTTCATTTTTCTACATGTTGCTGTCCAGTTCTCCCAGTACCATTTGTGGAAGAGATTGTCTTCTTCCCATTGTGTATTCTTTTCTGCTTTGTTTAAATTTCTGCATTTTAAAGCCACGGAAGAACGGATGGAACAGTCCTGGTGTCAGAAGGACCCCTGCTGCCATATTCCCCTGCTGCCACTTTACTCCTCGTGCTCTTAGCCTTTTTGCACTTGTGTCTCCACACGTGCAAACTGGTGATGGTGATGGACCTGGCCTCCTTTTGCCCCTTTAGTAGACTTCACTTTCAGTGCCCCAGTTTCCACGAGGTCCTTCACGATGAAATCTTCCTCTCTGTTGGAAGTCACCATGGGAGCCCTTTATGTTTTTGTTCTCTGGATGTGCCGACCTCCCTCACTTCTCTGAGGGTCCCCAGAGGCCTTTGCTGACCCTCACCCCCCCTCGCCCGCCTCCCCCCACCAGAGTATAGATCTGCAACAGGGGCCTGCCTGTCAGCTCCCAGAGGGAGGGAGAGATGGGTTTGGTCCCCTGGGCACCTGCCGCAGTGCCTTGTGTCACACAGCGGGGCTTAGAAAATGGAGTAATGGCGTGAGTTTAGACAAGAATGGATTCAAGTGCCCCCTTCTTGGTCCTGTGCGACATTCACTTATGACTTGAGTCTGGCCCCTTGTTTTAGCCTAGTGTGTCCTTTCTGTCGAATAGCTTGGCCGTTGCCTTGAAATTCGGGGAAAGGTTTTACAAGTACCCAAAGGAGAGCAGAGCCCTGCCCTCTTCCTGGGCTCCTGGTCCCTGCCTGCATTCCCAGCCCCTCTGGGCGGTGGAGCCGAGGACCTGGGCTGCAGACTCAGCCATCAATAAGCCGCCTTCAGTTCAAGTCCAGAGGAGAACAGCACAACTAGTCGAAGATTCAAGAAGTGGCGCCTTGGAGGAAATCCTCGCTGAATTAAGTTTTGGACTTTTTATTTTTCTCAGTCGCCCACAGCTAAGGGAGCAGGTTGTTTTAGACACTTGGAGAGTGAGGAGGTAGGCTGTCCCTGCAGAGTTCAGACTGGGGCTGGGAGGTTCAGACTGGGGCTGGGAGGTTCAGACCGGGGCTAGGAGGTTCAGACCGGGGCTGGGAGGCTGTTGTTTGTAAACTGACTTGGGGCATCTGTTTGCATGAATTCACGTCTCGTTCTGTTTCTTCTGACCAAGTGAGGAGGTTTGGGGGCCAAGCTGGGCCAAGCACCTGGAGAGGAGGGAGGGACAGAGAGCAGTCTGTGGGCCTAAACAGGATTTGTCAGGACCTGGGGGCAAAGCACCGCACAAAACCGTGGAGGGGGTGTTCTGTGTACCTGTGGTCCAAACCCAGCTCCCTCTGGCATCTTGACGAATCCCTGAGGCTATCTTTGGGTGAGCTCCAGCAGATGTGAGGTGCAAGTAGTGGGGTTTGAGTGCGTGTTAAATCCAGTTGAGATGGGATTTCACAACCAGCTGGTTGGGACATCTGACACCTGTTGGTCGCCATACCTGATTTAGACGATCTTGCCGGCTCGCCCATGTGGTCCTTCTCCATCATTCTGTGAGTGACCCGGAGCTCAGTGGACAAGTCCAGACCTGCCGCAAATGACAGGGACTTTTACTGTCCACGGTTGAGTATGTGTGCTGGGGAGTCCCTAGACCCAGGCTTTGTTTCTGATTCTGCTGTGTGACCTTGGGGAGGTTTCTTACCCTCTCTGATCTTGGGTTTTCTCATTGGCAAAATGGAAACAATCAGATTGTGGTGAGGATTGTGGTGAGAAATCAGAGCTGTGAAGGGTTTTGCGTTAGCAGACTTTGAATAGCCATTGATGTCGCTGTGTTATTTTTCATCTTGGGAGGCGAACTGGAAGAAAGATATTCCCACAGTGTTCGCTTCTCCATAGAAGACTGTGTCACTAAACCTGTTTCCTGTGCACGAAAGTTTCATAAGGGAAGCCGCTGTCACCTCCGTTTCTTCAAACCGGAGCCCAAAGCGGTAATTCGTTTCCTTCGCTCGCACGTGGCACGGAAGTGTGGCAGGCGAGCATCTTGGGGGAACGGGCCCAGCCCGCTGGATTCACGCTAGCATCACTGCTCAGCGGCAGCTAAAAGCATGATCCCTGCGGGTTACACACCCAAGGGCGCATGAGGTATCACACGGGGGGTGTGTTTCTGATCAGCTAGCTTCAGTGTGTCTCGCTTGGAACTTCATGGGCTCCAAGCAGGTGCCCCTCTCTGGTACCAGGCCGGATGCATCTCCATCAGGCAGCAGAGACGTTCCGTATGCAGCATCGGCCGGGGAGAGTCGGTCAGTTCTGAGAGCGAACATCTAGATCACACTTCTCCCGTGCATCGGCCTCATGGTCATGGCGAACCCGCTGCCTGAGCCCGTGTTGGGTGTGAACCTGGCGCTGCGTGCAGAGAGGCGCAGGCCTTGAACCCTGGCTGCCAGACGCCCTGGCCGCGCCGTCACCCTCTGTGCGGCCCCGGGGGGCAGTTGTGGAACATAGTTCATCAAACAGGAACTGAACCGACGGATGAAACAGGAGGTCTGCGAACCTGTGAAGGCTTTTCTTGTGAACCGAAACACGCTTCCCTTATTTCTCTGTGTGTCGGCGAAGAGCCACCGTGAGCTCCCAGGTCAGCTGGCAAGGGGCCCATTTCTGCAGATTTGCCCGAGTCTTTGAATGTTTCCAGGGAGGGAATTGAACAAACAGGCATTGGGGACGAAGCAGGCCATGTCCGTGGGGTTGGCGGAGAGGTGGATTCAGGCGGAGGAAGTTGGTCATGCAGGGCAGAGCTCTCTAGACTTAGTTTTGAACCGGAGCTCCCAGTACACGAGTCGGGAAATCGGAATTGGAGGGTCCGTTCCCCATTCTTCTCACAGATAAGAGTCCGTGACATTCATATATTGGGGGTAGGGGACCTGGTTTCAGCTCAATAAGTCAGAAAAGAAAAACTAGCTGCCCAGATATTAACAGGTGAAGGCCATCCTTAATTGATTTTAAATTTGATAAAAATCGCCATCTGAAATTTTTGAACAGCTGGAATATTTATATCTTTTTATTATATTCCAACTATCAATGCCTTGTGCCTATTTACGAAGCTTTTATCCAGTAGAAGACATAGAACCATCCTCATTTATTTGTTTATTTTTTTAGTCGGATGCCATCAGGAATCTGCTTTCTGTTGCCCTTTTTGTCCTTTGGAAGAAACATAAAATTAGGATACTTTTACGGTCATGGTTGGCCAAATATTTCTGTGATCCCTCAACACGTCTGTGAAAAAAAAAAAAAAGCTGCAGTGGTCAAGTGCATGGCCAGGATCTAATGACCAAACTCAGAAAGCTGTAAGAACCAGAAAAGACAAGTTCTGCTTTAGTTTTTAGGTTCTGACAGCTTCTACTTTGTCCCTCACCTGCCCCAGGTCACTTTCACTTTGGAGTGAGCACAGATGCTTCTCGAGGCCATGGGCTGTATTTTGGTTGATAGAGTTCCTACAGAAGTCCCCCATGTTCTCTCTGGTTGGGGGGAATCAGTGACTCAGAAGAGCCTCTGTGCTCATGAGAGAAGCCTGGTTTGGAACATTCTAGTCAATCTTCTGGCAGGTCCATGTTGGCAGGCTAGCAAAGAAGGGGAAGGAGCATGGGAACATAGAAAAGAAAAATGATTGGAGAATATTATGCTCTGTATTTGCTTCCAAATTCGAATAAAGGGGCAGTTTTCCACAAAATTGAAACTAGACTGCAAATTTATTACCCAGCTCGGGGCTGGACCACAGATCTAGTCATGTCACAAGATTTATTGTAGAGACCGTAAGGGTAATATTAACATGATTTAAAAAAAAAAAATCCCCTTGCCGAAATCAGAGCCAGACTTGGGCCTTACGGAAGAAAGTACCCGAAAGTCACGTGGGATGTGAGGGAAGGCACGACAGAGAAGAGCTCTCAGAGTGTGGTCGGCTCTTGGGTTGATCTCTTCAGAACAGTTCTTGCCTGTGGGTCTCAAGGATAGCTCTGCTCACCCAGCCTGGTGCTCATGCAGGTTTCATGTCCCCACATGAGCCGGGCTCCAGGCATTTCGGGATCACCCACCGTGCATCCACCTGTGGCAGGATGCAAATTGGAAACCTAACCATTGTCATGACAGCCTGACTTGGCAGGAAGATAGAGGAGGACCGCGCCCCCCCCCCGCCCCAAAGGGCAGGCTGCTGCCCATGGTGCGGCTGGGAGGAGGGCTGCGCTCCTTGGCTGGCCGTCTTGACTAGTGGTCTGTCTCACTCTGACCTGTTCCCTAACGATGGGATTTTGAATAAGCCGGTTTATCCCTTCGAGCCTCAGTTTCCACAATTGGAAAACATGCAGGAATCTTCATAGCTCATAAGCTAAGATCACTCTTCGATCTTAGGTAGAAGATGAGTGCGATTGGTAGAAATGCAGTTTGTGCCAGCCCTCGGACTCAGGGGTCCTCCGTGGGGACTGTCCATGGTTGTTCTCTGTCTCCTCACCCTCAGGCCTGGGATCGGGCATGGAAGGCCCCCTGGGGATCCCGCTGGAATGATGTGTTGGGACTTGAGCAACAGGTGTGACTCCTGCCTCATCTTGGAGTTGTTCCCATTATTTTACTCTTAGAGTCAGTGTGAGGGTATGCTCTGTTTAACTTTTGTGGGGGGAAAAAAAAAGACCTCCACCCCCTCAAAAAAAAACCCCAAAACCAAAAAACACCATTAAAATGTAGGTGAAGGGGCGCCTGGGTGGCTTAGTCATTAAGCATCTGCTTTCTGCCCAGGTCATGATCCCAGGACGCTGGCTTGTTCTGCGGGTCACATTTGCGGGGACAGAGACAATAATTAGGTTTCGATCAAGGAGCGGGACCAGAGCTAAAACATGCAACTGTAGACAAGCAGGCCGATGTGGCATTGGAACAAGGGCTCTGGTAAGGCTCCAATCCCACAACAGCAGAGCCCAGGAAATATGTCTGAGGCCAGAAAACACATCCGTGATGGGTTCTACTGAGGAAGAGAAACTCCCTGTGGCTTTCAGGGGCCCCTGTGGGAGTCAGTCGTTAGGTGTCTGCCTTCGGCTCAGGTCATGATCCCAGGATCCTGGGATAGAACCCCACATTGTGCTCCCTGCTCAGCGGGAAGCCCGCTTCTCCCTCTCCCACTCCCCCCTGCATGTGTTCCCTCTCTCTGTCAAATAAATAAATAAAATCTTATAAAAAAATAAATAAAATGTAGGTAAGAATTCCTAATAGAAACAGATAAAATATGCTCCTGGGTCTTTCCTTTATTTTTCCTGTATCTAATCCCACATGGATAATAGATGTCAAATGTTTTCTGCAGTGAGAAAGGGGACCCTCAGGGGACTCACGTGTCGAGATTTGGGTAACTTTGGAAGGAAGCCTTGGAAAGTATAAACTTGAGTGTCGGGAGAAGCCCTGAATCCCAAAGTCCCTTGTTGCTCAGCCTCTCTTCTTGCTGTCTTACTGCACTTTCTGTGTCTCTTAGCTTTTGATTATGCTTTTCTAATAACAAAGCAGTACTTAATCAATGTAGAAAATATTGAGAACCATAGCAGAAGAAACTGAAATTCACCCTTATTCCACTATTCACGGATGGGTGAAAATGAACATTTTAGCACATTTCCTTCGAGTCTTTTTTCTACCCATGTGTATCTTCACACCGCTTCAGTGTAGCCGCAACTCTCCGTTGGAGTTGGACACTCTTCTGCCTAATCCCTTCCTTATGTACTTGGACTCATTATCTCCTCAGTTCTCCCCACAGGAAAGGATTTTTAGAATCCCAAAGTTTTCTCTTACGGAACTCAAACACATACCATTTAGCGAAACCCATGATGCAATTGTTTACATGATTGAAAAGGCGGTGAAATCACGTCTCATCCAGAGTTCTGAGCAATCTTTGAAAATTCTGCAGTCAAGGTTGATTTTGCATCTAACACTTACTCAAAGCTGAGGTGTGAGAAGCTGGACAGTGTGTCCTGACATTATGGCAGCTGGAGCTATGGACAGAGGAGCTTGGAAAGCAGTGTGAGTTTGCAGTGGAAGACATTGCCGTTTTTCTAGAATGGCGTGATTGTGCGTAGATGATTAATAAATAGCCGGGTGCTGAGTCAGCTGGATGTTTGCAGCAGGGAAGAGAGACACATGAATCCTCACAGATTGTATTTTGTCTGGGGAATCAGGGTTAAACTGGGCATGAGCTCAAAGGGTCTGTAATATCTCCTTCCCACCCCCAAGGGGGATTTAGAAAAGGGAAAAAAAAAAATGCTCAAGCAAATACATGATTGTGGCCACTGCGGTGAAGGTTCTGGAATCTCTCTTATTTACCACTAACTCAGATTTCACAAAGACCAAGAGCTCTCTTAAAGAGCCAATGCGTCCTAATGTAAAAACAGATACTATTTGAGCTTGCAATAGCTCGGAAACAAGACCTGTTTGTTCCTAAATTAAATATTCTTTGAAGAAAGAAATTTTTTTTTGAATTTTAGGAAAGTGTTAGAAAATGCAGCCAGTGGAAGAGAATAAAAGCCGCTTGTGATCGACTGCTACCATTTTGGTCTGTGTTTCCTTCCTCTCTTCCCGCCTCTCTCTTCTCTCTGTTTCGTGGATGCTCTGACTCTCCTGTGGTTGGTCATTTAGGGGTTTCCCCCTCTGTTATATGTGACGTTTCAGCAAGGGTTCTTGAAGCTAAGTCTGTGCCTGGGATCTAACTGACTGCTTTGGGTACAGGCCCAGCAAAGGGAGTATCGGGCCATCTGGTGCAGACATGTAAGTCTTGTCATACAGGTCACCCAACTGGTGGACGGAAATGTGAGTGCACCCAAAACCCAACATAGTGTTCTGTCCTTGACTCAGCCTTTACCAACCCTTCCTAATTTAGTATCAAGGCCAAAAAGCCAACCAACCAACCAACCAACCAACCAGTGTCCCGTTCCAGCGTTCATGTCCTTCATTACGTAATGAAGTTAAAAACTATGTCTTATTTTCTTCTGGTGCATTTAAACTTCTTCTTCAGTGAACTGGCTGTTCATTCCCCCACCCCCACCCCACACTCCTGCCAATTTGGGATTTTTTTTTCTGTTCTAGAGTCACACTTTTTTCTTTTTTCTTAATGGTACATGTTTAAATGTATTTATCATAGTCTCCCTGAGACACACAGTTGTAAGTGTTATCGTTAAGAAAGAGAATAGCACTTGGGAATGGGAGCCCAAGAGTGAAAACGGAAGAAGAGGGTGTTTAGGAATGGTCTGGAAGTTTGGAGAACCGACACCACTTGTTACCGAAGGACGTATGCATGTAGCAAAGTGTGCATGTTGCAGATTTTCAAAGACCAGACCTGTTTTTGAAGCCAGCACCAAACCCCAGGAACAGACTGTCACGAGCACGTTCAAGCCCCCGATCCCTGACCTGGAGCAGCATCGATGGGTTGGGGCTGTTTTTGTACCTTAGACATTTGCATCTGGCTTCTCCTCTCTTTCTCTACGCACTGTCTACAAGGGGCATCCCTGGTTTGTATAGTTGTAGGTATTCGTTCCTTTTACGGTGTCCCACCGTGTGTGACCGTGCCACAGTCTGGGAGTCCTTCCTACCGTGGACGGGCATTGGGTGGTTTCAGATTTCTGGTTACGGATGGCACTGTTGTAAATATTCGAGTAGATGTCTTGGGAACCCTGTTGTTAGATAATGGGTTGTTTTTTTTCTTTTTTAAAGATTTTATTTATTTTTTTGATAGAGATCACAAGTAGGCAGAGAGGCAGGCAGAGAGAGAGAGGAAGCAGGCCCCCCGCCGAGGAGAGAGCCCGATGCGGGGCTCGATTCCGGGACCCCGAGATCATGACCTGAGCTGAAGGCAGAGGCCTTAACCCATCGAGCCACCCAGGAGCCCCTAGATGATGTTTTAACCAGCTTCATGTGGCCATGTCCTTCCCCTGCCCCCTCCACCCCCATCTCTTAAGCAAAGCAGAGAGCAGCATGAACTTGAGTGCACAGCGCTCTTCATTTGTCTTTACGTGGACTTGGTTTTAGTTCAGATAAGAGTAATACTGTTCTCTTAAGGTGCAGAGGACTGATTTAAATTGTACATAATGGCTCTTGGCTTCAGGCTGGGTTTTCGTCTTTATGTGGAGAATTATGTTTTACATCCTGTTATTTTCTTCTCTATCAGTTCTTGACTCACCCTAGTGAACCTGAAGGTTCAAACTGTCTTTGGAGGAAAGAGTTTATTAACACAGTGGTCTTACAAGCGACGTTCCTGGGTTTGCCAGTATAATGAAAACCACGTCTTCGGGGTAAGGAACTGGATTTAGGCCATATGCGTGCGTGAGTGGAGTTTGAGAGATGTACCAAATCTAGATCACATTGCTGTGTGATCTTTTGGTAGAATTAAATAAAAGGCATTAAAAAAATTTATAGCTGCCTTTTACCAGCTTTATGTCTGATTTTTTTTCACCTCTCTGTCTCTAGATTCTTTGGCTGACATGAGTTTTGAAGTTCTGCCACATTCACTTATCAGCCTGTGGCAAATGCAGTCCTCACCAGAGAGAAGATGAAAGCCTGAGAGTTAAAAAAAAAAAAAAAAAAAAAAAAATCCATGTGCTACATAAAAATGCCCTACCCTTGCAGGGAATTGGCAGTTACCTCCCCCTGCAACCCAACACCGTCCCCTTTCTCTGTATGTGTAGGAAAAAGGCTCATTTCTTAAATCGTTCTTCTGTAATCTACCAATTGTGTGTATCTCCTTAAAACTCATCAATACATTCTGCAAACACATCCAGCCTCACAATTCAGGATCTCAAGAAGGGCCAAGTATTTGTTGGTGCAATTCCAATTTTACGGGTATCTCTGTAAACTATGAATCGCTTTGTCCTTCTCGTATAGGCACAGGCAAAATTTCAGTCTCCACAGTAACTCCCACAAAGTGAGCAGTGAACACACAAGAAACCACCGACCGGGGAGAGGAGACAGCGATGCTGGGAGAGAGCGAGTTCGTGGAGGGACAGTGTGTGTCCTCTCGTCCTTCGTCTGTGTGCTTGTTTTCGTTCTCATTGCTTTAGTGTCTCCTTAAGTGTCTTATCTGCCATCAAAGGCCACTAGGCTTCCGTTGAGTAGCCCCACAAGCTGGTTGTGATCGTTAGTCTGGCAACAGCAAAGGGGGCCTAGAGAGGCAGGACCAACCCCTGATAAAATGCTACCATAGGTGACTTCCTTCCCTCCCTCCCTTCTTTGTTGTTCCTCCCGTTTAGAGCTAGGCTTCCATTTCTGGCATCTTGTTCCTTGGGGCTCCATGGCTATGGCCCCCGTGGACACCCCAGAGTCCTTTCCTCTGCCCGGGTAGATGCTGGTGCTGCTCCCCCTTGGAGGTCACACAACAGCTGACTTCCCCATCGCCACAAGAAGTCCCCGCTAGAAGGCCCTTCATGTTCAGGGATTCTCTAGTGCCTGTGGTATGTGTGGTGTGAGAGACATCACAGCTAGGAAGACCCAGCCCCTGCCCTCAGGGACCTCGTGTTTAAGTGGTTCCAGTGGTGGAGATGTACAAATCTGCAGCTGGTTACAGAGGGTGTGGGAGATGCCCTGGGCGGTCACTGGGTGAGGACGGGGCAGCCTCAGAGGCGGGGGTCCCGGAGGCCAAGGGTGTCCCCTCACACTCAAGAATCTTAACTCAGGCCGGCAGCTCAAGGTTGGTCTTACAGAACCCGGGCTTTGTGGCAGGTTTGTGAGCAGAAGTGTGACGTGGGCTTCCAGAACATTCTTCGGTAAGTGGATCCCAGGAACTTCCAACAGCGTTTCGGTCTTCAGGACCGAAGTTTGCTTTGCACTCTTGGAATTAAGATGGACTGGATGAGATTTGAGGGTTCACCAGATACCCATTTCCCAGTGTTGTGTTCTGCATTTTTTTCTGTGGTTGGAAACTTCTTTGCAGGACCGGGTTCTACACCTTTGGTTGAGATTTTCAGAATGTTGGGATGTTCAGTGACCTGACACAATTCGCTTGTGCACTTCTAAGGGGATGTTTTAGGTGTTCCTTTGTGCGGTTGGCGAGGCAGAGCGGTAAACTGGTTTGGGACATACTGTCACCAGCAGCTAGTTTTCCATGAAACAAGGTGCAGCGGTGTCACGAGGGGGAAGGAGACCCCAAAATGCACCATTTTTTAATGACAGGATAGGTTGCATGGCACGTTTGTCTCGTCATGCCCGATCAGTGAAACTCAGCTGACCGGTAACTTCTGGTTTCTCATTTTTGTTCAGTGTTCCTGTATGTGGAAAAATGGCTCCATATTTGGGCCTCCGGAATATGTATTCTGGGGGGATATTTTAAAAAGCAATTAATGAAAAAAAAGCAATTAATGAAAAACCCTCTAACCCCGAGGGGAAAATCCCTGATGCTTTGTTTGGCAAATTATCTTAACTCCTAAAACCTTCAAATGGAAACACAGCAAGACAGTTTGTGTTGGGTAAGGAAGTATTTCATTAGAACTTTTGGTGGTTTCCATGGTTTTGATAGTGGTGTTACTCTAAAGCAAAAGGCGTTCAGCAGATTTGCTTTACCCCCCCAAAGAGTACAGTTCGTTGACTAGGTTTTAGTTCTTCATCTGGCATTACTGCCTTCTCTTACACGACTGTGAGATGCTCCTAGAATGTGGAGTTTCATTCCTTAAAAAAGGAAACCTCTCTTTAGACTCCTTAAATGTGTTGAAACACGAGAGTATCCAGCCGTATTAAAACCCCACATTTCAAAGCTTTATAAAAGTGCAGGGGTGTGCGCAGGATTTTTTCAGCGATTCTTTTTGCTAGACCCGTTAAAAGGGTGCATGAATTTACAACGGCCTGGATATTCCCATTTTGAGCCACTCAAATTTAAATGATAGAGACAGGTCCCCAAAGGTTACCTGAACAGCCCATGGGAACGTGTTAAGCATCAGTGCACCAGAGAGGAAGCCGTCACGTTGGCCAAGTGGTATTTCTTGGAAACATTACGGATGACTTCAGGCATCAGGTGCAAGCCATACAAGGTCAAGGCCCTGGTGGTCAGGCAATCTTGGGATTTGTTCCGTGGTTCTGATATTAACAGGAGAGAGATGGCGTGTCAGGTGGCGGTGTTGGGTCCAGCAAAGCCTTAGCTGGAGAAAAGGCAAATCAGAGAGCGGTGACTCTGAGGAAGAGGCGAGCTGGTAGCAAGGATAAGCACCATTTGCCAGCATCGGGATGGGTGTGGCAATCAGGAGTGATCTAGAAGATCACTCTTTAATGTGGGGGGGGAAAAGGAGCAGAACAAAAGGAAAGGCGGGTGTGTAGAAATAAGTGCATTTTCTCAGGTTTGGTTTTTTTTTTTTTCCGAGTCACCGATGAAGCCATTGGCAAGGAAAACTACAACCTCAATATTACAGAAAGAGGCCAGTGTTGCCCAGAAACAGGGTTTGGATGGAAGAGCCGTAGTTGGCGACTACGGTTATTTGACAGGAAAAAGACAGGTTTGTGGCGTAGATTTGTAGATTGGGTGGAAATATACAAAAGTGTTTCCTTCTTCCTCTCCTGGACCACTCCTCCCCGGGAGTCCAGAGCCAGTAAGGCATCGGAAGGAAGACAAATAAAGATGAGCTCCCTTTACTGTCGCTTTGTGAGGCTGTGCTCTGTAAGAGCCAAGGGGAGGCAAGGAGTCGGGACGCAAGTTGCAGCGTTTGCTAATGTTCTGGTGAATGAACTGACATGCACTGATTTTATAGGGAAGGCTGTTACATTTGCTAGCTGGACCTCACTAGGGTTTTTTTTTCCCCCTATAAATTACAGAACAGACTCAAGAGACCCAGTAGAACTAACAACATTGTCAGGCACAATAAAATTGCCCGGATTATGTGTTCGGGTTGCTGTCTTCTCCAGCTCTTCCCGAAGACTTGAGTAGAACGGTTCCAGGCAATGAGATGAGGAGGGAAGAATTTTTATCTGCATGGCTTGGCAGTAACGTTAAAGCTTTTCTGCCAAGAAATATGAATTTCCACTTGTGTCAGCAAGATGTGAATTGAAGAAGAAAGGAAAGTACAAAACAAACAAACAGAACTATGCAGACGCCCTTGAACCCGGGGTGCAGTGTTTTGGAGCTTTGGAGCAATTGTTAAGACTAAGGTACTCAGTTGACTGGATACCCGAGGGATTCGATGGGGGTTGACCAGCCTTCTGGAAAATCTGACTTTCCAGAACCTCCTCTTAGAAGGTCCACCTGGTCTGCACGCCCACCTCCCAGCCCCTGAAGGACCTTCTCTCACAGCCAACTTCCCGCTTGTCCATTGTGCCAACACCGCGGCTGTCCTTCTCTCCTCAGGTCGTTGCAGGTCTAGAAAAACCACAGTCCCAGGAGGCATGAGGGCAGCAGCCTTTGGTTCTCACGCCTCACAGGTGGGCAGGCTTTGTGCTGGGACACACGGGGACCTTGACCTGGGTGTGTGCGTGTGACTAGAGCACGGAGACGAGCCAGCCTGAGCCTGCTGTGTTCACCGTGTTCTTCGACTCGGCCAGATGCCCTGGACCTAGTTCTTCACACAAGTTGCAAAACACCCTCTGGGAATCCTGGCTGCATGTGCTTCTGCAAATTCCCAGTTTGGTGGGCACTGGACGTCTCACGACTTGATTCTTGCACAGGCCTCCACCATCCCTAGTAGCAAAGTAGGCACAGTCCAGTCTTCAAAAAGACATCATGAGGGAATATATCTGGCTCAACAGGGGGTACATGTTCTTGTGCTAGAAAAAAAGGTGCATCAAATAGCTCGATGTGTGAGGAAGGGTCTCTGTCCCCTTTTAACTTCCAAGACGAGTGTGGCACTTTTTTTTCCCCAGAGAGGGAGAGAGCGCGTGCATGTGTGCGTGTGAGCGGGGTGTTGGATGTGGCGGGGAGGGCCAAGGGGAGAGACTCTCAAGCAGGCTCCTTGCTCAGTGCAGAGCCCGACGTCGAGCTCGATCTCACAACACTGAGATCATGACCTGAGCCAAAATCAAGAGGTGGATGTTTAATTGAGCCACCCAGATGCCCTGAAAGTGTGGCATTTTTTAAAAAGAATTTATTTATTTATTTGACAGAGATCACAAGTAGGCAGACAGGCAGAGAGAGAGGAGGAAGCAGGCTTCCTGCCGAGCAGAGAGCCCGATGCGGGGCTCGATCCCAGGACCCCGAGATCATGACCTGAGCCGAAGGCAGAGGCTTTAACTCACTGAGCCACCCAGGTGCCCCCAAATGTGGCATTTTTGACAAAAAAATAACGTGCACTTGTTTATTCTGTGATTGCTCTTAAAAAAAGAAAACAAAACCTAAACAACTCCAGACACACGCTAAGCTGGATAAGAGGGCGAGCTCTTAGTCACACAAGGCTCGGATTTTATATTTAAAATTCATTATTTATTCCAGCCCTTAGCACTTGGAAAGAGGAAACAGGAAATGTGTTCTATCTTCTGGTATATGAGAAAAGCCCGAATCCTTCTTTCACCACCATAGAAATTGTCAGGGTTCGAATTACGGGGAACTGATTTCATCCCCAACTTACCGACTTAGGACCTTGGGCTAGGTCATTTCTCTAAACCTGAGTCCTTCATCTGTAAAATGGGGTGATGTTAGTATCCATCTCAGAGTTTGTCTTAAAGTTTGGAAGCATCGGTTCAATACTAAGTTCTTTGAAAATGGTGTTGCCTTATTTTGTAAGTTTCCCAGGGATGTTTCATCATCTCACTGAGGGGTGTTCAAGCATGGCCTGAAACACAGAAGTCAAGGGATGGCGCTTTTTTTTTTTTTTCCGTTAAGAACCAGCTACTAACAATTTCAGGATTTGAGTGGGCCAGTTGTGCTGTCACCACTTCGTTCTGCTCTTGTAATGCAAAAGCAGTCAGAGATAGGAAAACGAATGAGCTTGGCAGTGTATTTGTGGACACTGAAATTTGAATTTCACATGCTTTTCATGTATCATAAAATACTCTTTTTCTTTTGATTTATGCAGCCATTTGATAAAACTGTAAAATACACTCTTAGCCCACAGGGTGCACCCAAACAGTGGGTGGGGTTGCCAATAATCACCCTCAAGGAATTTGCTTCATGTGTTTTAGTAAATATTGTCTATGGAGAAACAACAACAACAACAAAAAAATGGTTTTCTTAGGAAGATTCCAGTGTCTTCAGGCATCTTAGAAAACCAAGGAGAGAAGAGATGGATCTTTTCTTCCTTTTTTTTTTTTTTTTTTAGTGAATTAGTTTCTTCCTCCTTCCTTCCTTCCTTCCTTTCTTTCTTTCTTTCTTTCTCTCTTTCTTTCTTTCTTTCTTTCTTTCTTTCTTTCTTTCTCTCTTTCTTTCTTTCTTCTCTTTTAAGATTTTATCCACTCATTTTGAGAGACAGAAAGAGAGAGCAAGAGAGCATAGGCCAGGGGTAGGAGGAGAGGAAGAGGGAGAAGCGGACTCCCAACTGAGCAGTGAGCCTGATGCGGGACTCAATCCCAGCACTCTGGGACCATGACCCGAGCCGAAGGCAGACGCTTGAACCAACTGAGCCACCCAGGCGCCCATGGATCCTTTCCATGCAACTTTCAAGTAGGCATGCTCTGTCAGTGTTGATTATGAGCCTGACCCAGGATCCATCAAAGAAGTGGGTGAAAGAGATGATCAATTGTAATTACAGGTCATTAACTTGAATCTCTTTCTGGAACAGCAGAAATGCTGTACAGGTTTAGCCTGGTTCGTGGTGAAGGTGGACACTGGTTTATTCCCTGGGTGGGAGCGGGGAGGGGTCGGGGCACATTTCAGCATTGTCCTGTGCAGTTGTTTGGTGGAATGCACGGACTGGTGCTGTATCATCTTAGGGGGAGCTCAGCCTCCTGGCTTCTGGCCCCGGGCACTTGCCGCCCACTGTCCTGCTTTGCATCTTATCAAGCAGATAATGAGGAGATTAGCGGTGGTGCCCCGAACTCATAAATGCCAACGTTTATATAGGTCTTTTTCACCTACTATTTAACCCTCAGAAAACCCGATCAAGTCAGAGGGACAAGCTTGATTATTTGCCTGTTACGTAAGTCAGCTAACAATCTGCTGTATTTCAAGTTACCCTGGGTCACACACCCATGAAGGGCTAGAGGCAAGTCTGGGGACGTGTGTTTCTAACTCTTTTTATTATGCCATGCTGCCTTGTTACACAACACGACAGTTGATGTCATTAATACCCAAACATTAAAAAATAAATTGAAAAAGAAATAACATCCTGCCCCGGTTCCAGCCCCTGGCAGTGATTTTTAAGTGGAGAGCTTTGTGTTATGAGAATTTTTGCTTTCAAAATGCTACACGCGCCTCCTGTAAAAGGTTGCATTAAATGATTTTATGTTTGGTGAGTGGCCCACATAGTTTATTATTTATTTATTTTGGGTCTTTTTGCTTCAGCTCCGTTGGCTAAACGAAGCACTGCTGTATTTTTATTGCATACGCCATCATTAAAAGAAATTGAAAAGACGCTTGTTAGTTTTAATATTGCATGGATGGAAATATATCTGGCACTTTTAGGAACAGTTACAATTCCTAATAGGGCATTTTAAGAAGTAGTCTGGTTTTGTTCTTGATTAAAAAAAAAAGAGAGAGAGAGAGAGAGAGAAAACTTTCTTAAATTTGCTATAATTCGATAATCATCTTTTCGTTGGGGAGAAGGTCTCTACTTAGCGTGACGCTGATTTTATGGACTCATTCAGCATTCCTTTCTAGCCTGTGGGAGGGGGGTAGGCTCTGGGGCGGCATGAAGGGCCTTTCATTTGTTGGTAAATAATCCAAGCAAAGCTGCTTCCAAGCACAAGTTTTCCCCCTTTCTCTATAAACCATATGCTTCTTTAACTATTGGACATATGCCCCTTTCCATAAACCATGCGCGGCTTTAACTGTTGGAGCTGTTGTTAACTTGAACGCAAACCAAGTACGCAGGCTGCTTCCTGAATCCAAGCCTGCAGTGCAGTCCCGCTGAAGACAGAGTGAAGTATTCCTTTGCAGAACAGCTAGCTATTCAGAACCCAGAAACTCTATGGGAAGCTAATAGGTCGTTTGATGACTGTCTGAAGCGTCTTTTCTGGATAACTTTTTTTTATAGGGCGAGGGAGAATAATTTCAACAATGGTGATAATTTCCCCATATACATATAGAAAGATGGGAGGCAAATCAGTGTCCTGAGGGCTTCAAGAGACTTTGTAGGGGTTACTAGTCCTTTATAATGAATGAGAGGCATGCCGATTTTGCCATTTTCCTGAAGTACGACTCCAGGCGGGTTGCTTAAACTCCCCGAGCCTCGGATTGTTTACCTGAATGATGAGGGCGACGGATACTGATGGGATTAATGGAGACAAGTGCGTTGCACACAGCCTGGCTTTCCGTGAGTGCTCAGTACATATGAGCAAGAGCTGGTAGTAATGATCCTGTGTAAGGCAGCGTCCCTTCTGCACTTTCTGGGTGGCCCAATGAAAGCTGAGTGACCAAATGTGGCAGGGAAGGAGGTTAGAGCATTTGTGTATCGATAGGAAATGATAAAAAATTACTAAATTAAAATTTTAAAATATTTGTTTAATATTAATATAATTATTTAATATTAATATAAATTAAAAATGAAAAATAATAGAAGGTAATCACCTAGGGGCGCCTGAGTGGCTCAGTGGGTTAAGCCTCTGCTTTTGGCTCAGGTCCATGATCTAAGGATCCTGGGATCGAGCCCCACATCGGGCTCACTGCTCAGCGGGGCGCCTGCTTCTCCCTTTCCCTCTGCTGCTCCTCCTGCTTATGCTCACTTGCTCTCTCTCTCTCTCTCTCTCTCTCTGTGTCAAATAAATAAATAACATCTTTTTAAAAAACCATATAGTTTTAGGAGCGCCTGGAGGGCTCAGTTGATGTAGTGTATGACTCTTGATCTCAGGGTCATGAGTTCAAGCCCCACGTTGGGGGTAGAGATTACAATATAAATACACCAATCTTTAAAAAAAAATCATATTTTAAATAAACAAGTTTATTGAAATCTCTATATAAAGCCCAGTATCAGTGTAAAGAGTTACTCATAGGTGTAAGAAAAGCTTGCCCGGCACTTGGATTTTAAGAGGTGGATAAATTGTTTAAAACAAGACTCCAGGAGATAAATGTGTGGGATAATTTTTCAGTCTATGTGAACTTAATCTGGACTTCCTAGAGGTTTACTGCAAAGGTCATACTTATGGTAGAAGTAAGAAGTCAAATAAACCTGCTCTTTCTGCTGTCTAAAGTAATTGGGAAATACAGAAACATATGGAAAAAAGTAATCCATAGAAATATTTCCATGCTAATTTAGTCCATTTCCTTTAAAAAGGTTGTTGTTTTTTTTTTAATTTAGAAATTTTGGAATAGAAATAATTATCTGCTTCTCTTCCTCCTACCTTCCTTTTCTCCAGAGATTTGGTGTCACGGTAGTCTCATGGGTAAGTGAGTGGACTCTGTTTCCTTGGACACGTGTGTCTCAGTTTGTACGTAGGCAGTGAGGATTAGAATGACAGTCACCTCATAGGACTGGCCTGGAGGCCTCAGGGCGGTACCTGGGACTCTGTGAAGTTCTATGTTCTTTAAAACCCTTGAATGGACTGTATTTAATGACACGATATTCCATCATGTAAGATAATGGACATTTATTTTGTTAATTAACAAATTAATTTGTTAATTAACAAATTGTTAAATTTGTTTATAAATAACACTGTGATGAACATCCTTGAATATCAGTCATTGTCTTCTTTGCTACTTTTCCCCTTAAGGTGCACCCCGGAAGTGGAATCATGTAGATACATCTACCAATCATGGAACTATTTTAATCGCATGGGAAAGTGAGTCTTTCCCTGTCTCCCTCCTAGCACTCGATACTGTTGCTTTTACAGCTTTACTGGGACGTTCGCAGTTGTTATCTAGGTGCGAGTTTTATGTCGAAAGTATGTAGAGTCCTTTAGGGTAGTGCTTGGCCTCCGCTGTGGCCAAATCCAGTACCCTACCTATTTTTGTATGGCCCGTGAGTCAAGAATGATTTTCTTTTTTAAAGATTTTGGTTATTTATTTGACAGAGGGAGACACAATGAGGAAAGGGAACACAAGCAAGGGGAGTGGAAGAGGGAGAAGCAGGCTCCTTGCTGAGCAGGGAGCCCAACAAGGAGTTCCATCCCAGGACCCTGGGATCGTGACCCAAACCAAAGGCAGATGCTTAACAACTGAGCCACCCAGGTGCCCCTGATTTGTTAGATTTTAAATGTGTCATGTGAAAATTATATAAAAATTCAGAATTCACCATCCATAAATAAAGTTTTATTGAAAGACAGCCATGCTTATCGGTTTAGGCCTTTTCTGTGATTGCTTCCATCCTATAGAACAGAGTTCAGTGGTTGTGATGTTTGCAGACTTACGCAACCGTGAATTTTGGGTCAAAATTCAAATATAAGTTTATTTTTTATTTCTTATCCCTGAGTTGGGAGGTCCAGTAGCCAAATATGTAAGTGTGGGCTTTGGTGTCTCACTCCCTGGGCTCCAGGTTCTGCTTGACCTGAGAACCAGCTCTGTGACCCAGGTAAGTAACCGAGCTTCGCTCTGCCATACAGTTTTCTGACCTGGTCAATGAGCATCATGACGGTGTCTTTGCAAACAAGTTACAAAGACGAGAAAGCGAGAGGGGGAAACCCTTCCTGCTGCATCGTACGCAAGTGTTAGCTGTCATTAATTGGTACATGGTTATAGTTTAAGTTGGCAGGCCTCTGAGAAAAGAGCTTGGTCGGGAGAATGAGTGAAAACAGAATTACGTGTATTTTAGGAAGGTGGATGTATCTGGTCTTTTGTTTCCTTAATAGCTTTTACTGGGATTTCTTAGAAAACAACAACAACAGCAGCAGAAAACCTTCCAACATTGAGATGTTAGGTTCTCCTGAAGGTGCCTGGAAATCTGGAACAAGGTCAGGAGAGAGGTCTGACTTGTGTCCTGGTTCCCATTCTCACCTCAGGGACGGTGGCTGGTTGGTGTCCACCCTGCCCCCCTGACTGGGGAAGCGGGTACCACAGCATCCTGTGTTGGCCGTGACTATGAAGATGTGCTCTGGGAAGATTAGGATTTGTGGCCCTTCCTGCCTCACTCACAGACAGTGTCTGAGCCGTGACTTGAAAAAAAATTTTTTTAAAGATTTTATTTATTGACACAGAGAGAGAGAGATCACAAGTAGGCAGAGAGGCAGGTGTGGGGGGCGGGGAAGCAGGCTCCCTGCTGAGCAGAGAGCCCAATGCGGGGCTCGATCCCAGGACCCTGAGATCATGACCTGAGCCTAAGGCAGAGGCTTCACCCACTGAGCTACCCAGGTGCCCCCAAAATATTTTACATAGTTTCAGATTTGGGGGGCTAAGCAGGCTGGGGAGGCACTCTCATGCCTTACCTGTGGTAACATTGTGAAGGATCCAAATGTGATATTTGATTTGGGGTCTCAAGTGCACATCTCATAGCTGAGCTCTGTATTGGGTAGTGGGTAGTGGCTGGAGGGAGCTTCTGTTGTTGAAACTGGACCCCGCACCACCCGGCCTTTCCCAGAAGCTAAGTCAGCAAAGGGGAGCTCTGCTCCCCTGCCCCAATCTCGTCATAGAGATGGAACCTCTAACTCATTTCGGTACAATAATGATATTCTCTTGATATTTAAATGTGCTCTCCAGGAGGGTCTGATTTCTGCAATGGAGTAAGCACGGTCTTTAAATTTTTATTAAAAATATAATACCACCATATGCTCAGGCTTTCTCATTATGCAGTCTTCTAAAAACAAAAACCATGCAACACAAACACACCAGATGAAGCCAGTTAAGTCTGTGTTCATTCTTGCAATTTAAGAAATGGTAGAAAGGTTAGGGAAGGGGACTTTGATCTTAAGGGGGGAGGAGGGGTGCAAACCTGGAAGCCGCCATTCCAGAGGGCTGCCAGAATGTTCCTGTGGGCCTTCCAAGGCCGAGTAGGCTCGGAGTCCTCCCGCTGGACGGGCTGATAGGACCGGTCCCATCAGAGGACATACTCTGGCCTTGCGAACAGGTCTCTCATTGTTTCTGTTGAACTGTTGGTTGTGGGTCTTGTTGTGGAATCCTCACTGCTCACGTCTGTTGGGGCAAAGTAAGAAAGAGAGGCTCTTTATTCTTTGCTTCTAAAAGAGCGAAAACCAAGTCTTCAAACAAATCTCTAATACCTAAATATTCACGAGACTGTTACTCACAGGTAGGCATAAACGCGCTATTAAGCAGAAGGAAAAAAAAGTGTGGCCCTCCTGAGAATTTATTGTACTGCTTTTGATGTCCCTAATTAACTCACTCTGTGTAAGCAGCGACTGGCAACTAATAGCAGGCTAATAGAAAAAGCCGCATGACATTTCCGAATTCTTAATTCATGGAGCGGTCTTCACAGGCTCGTGGAAATGAAGGAAGGTCTCCTCCTCCCTTTTACAGGAGGGCCTTTGGGGGCCCTCAGAGGCCCGCTTCATCTGTTCTATTTTCTCTCCCCTGGTGTGGGCGGGACTTGGCTGGTGCTTTCTGTCTGGAACTTTCCAAGTTGGTTAGTGCTGCTAGGTTTGGGTTTAGACTTAAGTGTCCTGGCATGCTGGGCAGTGTTCACCGAGTCACGGGGGCACTTTGCTGTCCCTGTCAACGACGCCCATAACGGGGCAGGCAAGGGAGCAGGGGTGCAGATCTTGGGTTGGTTGGTGAGGTTCGGAGCATGGTGGAGAGCTCATGGAAACCCTGGAGGCCACGGGGCATGCCTGGTGAGGCCTCAGACAAGCTGATAGTACGTTATCAGCTCCTGACTTCCCAGATGGGCAAGGAGCCCTCATTGTGTCATCTTCGAGGAAGGCAGGAGGCCGCTTGCTACGTGTGCCCGCAGAGCTCTGGGCTGCGGTGGGGCTCACAGCCATTGCCGCGTTGGCCTCTTTGGTTTATCTGAATTGTCATCTTGCCTTCCCTGCCTACTTTTTCTATCCCAGGCGCCCCTTTTGAAGTTGCATGGAGCTCTGTAAGTGGAGGGAGGTGAGGAATTAGCTCTTTGGAGCAAGGAGTTTCTGGTGAGGGGCCGGTGGCATACTGGTCAATCTAGACCTTGTTTCGTCCTTTGGCCAGAGAACTCTAGAAAGTGTTAAAACAGTAGGGATACTCGCATGCCTCTGACGGACAGGCTTTTCTACTTTCTCTCCTTTCACCTGGGACCTCCTGCTTGATGAAAGCAGGAAGAGCGAGCTACCCCGTCATCTTGGAGGCAGCGTTGCCGCTGGAATTTCTCCAGAGCCTCAAATCCTCCTGCTGGCCTCGTCTTGCAGGCCCTGCAGTTGGTTTAAAGGTTGCAGACAAAGCAGAGAGCTCTCTCTCCTGATCCTGGGCCACTCCCTCTGTCATCAGTCATTGTCAATGGGAGATGTATGTGTAGCCGCACAAGGGCGATGTCTGACCCCAAGGGCGTTGGAAATGTTCTTAGAGAAGGCATTGTTTGCTCCCTGCCTTTGGAAGCCAAGCTCCAGACATCCTAGGGAGCAGTCCCAGGCCAAGGCATGACTGTAGTCTAGGTGCAGAGGCAAGACTGTGCTTCTAAAACCTACAGGCACTTTAGTCCTCCTCCCTGCCTTCATTCCACCATGCTTCTGAATCCACGTAGCCTCCTCCCTCTTTCCTTTCTGGAGTCCCTCTTTGCTCCAAGTCATGGGGAGAATTCTGAAACACGTGGAGCCAAGGACCTCGGTCCTGCTGGTTTTGATTCAAAGAACATCAAAACGTAAATAACCAAAGAAATAAAGCCGACAAGACATAACACAGGCATAATAGGGAAAAATAAAATCATGCTCTTTCCAAACCCAGCGAGGCAGTTTCCTGGGAGGAAAGCAGAAAACGGGGCTGTTTTCTTGCCCAGATGAGGAAGGTGGGGCTCCAGGCTTCTGGAAGCACACTGGAAACTTCAGGTGTGCACAGACACCATTGGCTGAGCCTCAGCGTGGAAGGGGGGCGGGGTGCCGCCCAGTGGAGGGCATGCGTGTGTCTCGCTCCTGTGCAGCGAGCCCCTGAGGTTGGACGTCGACTCGCCATGGATTTGTCATTTGGGCCCCCTGGGTGTTTCCCAAGAGTGAGTTTCAGCCATAAAAACCTGGTGGGGCCGTAACAGAGTTTTGACAATGCCCACGCGTAAACTTGCGATTACTTTGTCCTCTTCTGTTGATGGTGGTGCTGGTGGTAGAAGTGGGGAGTGCGTACAGACCCCAGGTGTCATTCCCCAAACCCTGTCCACAAGCACACCTACCCCTGCCCGCGAACAGGGCCGCGTGGCGTCTTGCATCCCTTCCTGCCCGGTTTCCACCTCGGAAGCACGCAGCCTGTCTCTGGACCCGGCCCCCTGTCCCACTGCAGCACGGTGGCTCTGGGGACCCAGGGAGATGGCAGAGATAATCGCGTTCTGTGACCCTGAAGGAGTCTTTCCTTGCTTAAGGAAGGGGGCCACGTCCGCCTGTGAGGGGTCAGGCTTAGTCATCTGCATACTGACCAAGCCTCAGACCTGTGTTTTAATCCATTTGAAGATGACTTTATTATATCATTCCGTATGGAAATGGCAAGGTCTCACAAACTCAGACTTTCTTAAACATGGAAATATTATTCTCTTGTTAGAAGCCCCATTTGGCTAGAAATCTGAGTACCCGGTCTTTTTTTTTGTGGCTCCCCCCCAACATTTTGTTGCCTCCCCCCCCACCCCCACCCCCCACCCCCATCCACCTCTCCTTTTGGCTCACCGAAATCTGAGTGCCACTTTTCTGGGAAAGCCTGATATTCTGACTTCAGTTTTGTAATTTAATGATGGAGAGTTTCCTTAGTAAACCAAATTTAGAGTCCTAGAATGCTTATCTTATATCCAGACCTTGAACATAAAAGGCATTTTATACCCGCAATTGTTCATTTAATGAGCAATTGCAGAGTGCAGGCCGGTTAAGGGATTGAGCTATATGCACTATTATTGCAAGAAGTATTCCGAAATACCAGAAATAGGACGTAAGCTCTGATCAGGGAGACTGCGAGCACAATTACCTTCTTTTCAAATCCTTCTGTGACACTGCGGGAGGAAAAAGGACTTTGAAACTTGAAAGGAAAAAGCTTGCTTTCAACCTCAAAAGCTAGGAGGAAAGGGCTCTGAAATTTGCTCAGAATTCCCAATTCACCATTAGCCTGTTTCTTCCTTTAGCCTCAAGGCATTCTCCGCTTTTTGAAAAGATGTTAAGAAATTCAGTCACAATAGAGAGCCTAGTTTTGAACATGTTTCACTCGGTCCATTGAGGTCTGGGCTCCAGCCTTTGTGTGGGGTGAATTGAGCTGAGCGGCTAGCTGGTTGGAGCCAGGTGAACGAGGAGTCGCTGAGCACTCGCAAATTCTGGCAAAGAAAGAAGCTTCCCCCCACCACCCCATCCTTTATTTTACAATATGCATTCCGGTACAACCCTGCTCGGGTAATATGTGAAGCTGAGCCCGTTCTTAAGTCAATACAGAGTACTTGGTTTAGAGCAACTCTTGTGAAGCTTGTCTTGTAATTGAAGCTGCTGTTGACCTTGCTTGGGGACCATTTGTAAAACCGTTTATTTAGCATAAACTGAAATAATAAACCCTCCTTCTCTCGGGCTGATTGTGATAGGGTGACATTAGTTTGATTTAATGATTAGCCGCCTGACCCTTCTGCTGGAGAGAGCGGCTTGAATAGAGAGAGTTCACTCGGAAGCACTCAGAATACTAATGAGCTTGTTAAATTTAGCATGGCTCCAACCACTTTTAATTCATCTAATGGGAGCAGCACTGCCAGGGAGAGGGAGAGGGAGGCAGGGAGACACCAAGAATGTTCCTAGAGGGTCTGCACACTAGAGGAAGCCCACCAAGAGAAGTTTGCAGAAAGTAGCTAGCCAGAGCCCGGGGTCCGAGTTGTAAGTATTGCCCGTTGTCTTATACTCCGTGTCTTCTCTTGTCCTGGGGGAAGAGAGGAGTAATGGCGTGAAGACAGGATTTAAGGGAGCAGTTTAAAGGTCGTGTTCATTTTTTTTTTTTTAAAGGTGGCCACGTGCATGCACCGTGCGCTCCTACTCAGCTCATTTTGCTAGGGTGACTGGAGGTGTTGGAGTTGGCGATGCGGGGCAGGGTTTTATTTTTATATTGGAAGAACCCTCTGAAACTTTCATCCGAGGTCCAGGTGGGAAAAGCCCTGGCTTCCTGGCTCGCGGCGTGAAATGCTGCAGGGGATTGTGAGGACGTGCCAGGAGCGTGTGTTCGAGTCCTGCTTCACGCAGCGCTCCGTCTGCAAGCCTCTGCGGTGAACCGTCCTAGCTGTGCGGCCAGCGAAGCGACTTCGGAGTCTTCAGACCTCGTGGCACGGGGACTCGGCGGCGGTTGCCTTTGGATGAGTTCAGAAAACCTGGGACAGTTTGTAAAATGTGATGCTTGGGCAGCTCTCCTCGGGGGCGGGATTTTGTTAACTTCCACTTGAACGTGGTTATACACAAAGAGGGAGGTACCAAGGGGGGTTATAATAACAGTATTTAAAATACTTTTGTTCCTGAAACTTTTTAGTGAATTGCATGTTTCCCCGTGACCACCCCCCCCCCCCCCCCCCCCCCCGCCCCGAGGTAGCAGCTGTTGAACATAGGGAAGCAGGAACAGAACAGTCCCCTTGTGTCTGGCTGGTGAAGTCCGTTGGCAGATGCCCCTGGAGCAGTGGGCTGTGGGCTTACATCTTTGCTGCCGACTTCTCCTGTGGCCACGGTGGACAGTATGTTTCTGTCAATAATTTGGCCTGGTGTTGCCTGTCTGCGCCGACTCTCAAACTTGGTTGACCAGCTCTCACAAGCACAACTGAACAAGATGAGACAGCTTTCGTCTTTTGGCTGACTGAAGGGGTCGCTAAGTTTATAAGGGCGGGCAGGAATATTGCTTGGAGAGTTGCCTTTTCGCTGCGGAGAGCGTGCTCCCCGGCCTCAGAGCTGTTTGGACTGGGGAGCGTGTGTCCTGTCAAGTTTTGATCTGAGCGCCCGTCAGGAGCGACTTAGTCCGCAAGGTCAACTTCATGAAATATTTGTCTGCTGGAATTTTTTTGGAGAGGAGGGGAGGGGAGGTCACAGCGTGTCAGCGTCGACTGCTGTAAAAAAAAGTCAGTGAAAACTTGGTGAAAGTTTCCACACTCAAAAATTTCGTGCCTGCCGTTGACTTTACCGAGGCAGTTAGTTAGAATTTTTTCTTGTATTATGTATTTAAACTTTGCTTAGTTCCCCTTACAACTTTCATGTTCACACGTGTTAGTTTAACTCACAGTGAGAAAAATAATAAAAGTTTAGTACTTGTGAAAAAAATCACTTAGCTGAAAAGACGCCCCCTTTCCGCTCTCCCTACCCACCCACCCACCCCGCCCCACCAATTACTTCCTTCTTCCAGGAGGCCGGGGAGGGGGGAGGTGGGGAGGGATGTGGGAGGATTCTGGTCAGACCATGCCAATTATTCAATTATTTGTGAAGTTGGATTCAACTGCTCATCATAAAGGCTTGGCTTCTAAGAAACTCACTCTATTATAGGGATGTGGGTTTAAGAGAAGAAAAGTTAATTTCTTCTAGGAAGATTAAGTCAAGGGAATCCCGTTTTCAACCTGGAACAGATTAGCAGAGCTTGGTTATTCTCTTAACCAGAGAACACTAATTACATGTCGCGGTGGCTCTTGGTAAGGGCTCGCTGGCTTTCCAGACGAAGGTCCATTCTATGGAATACAGAATTTGCATCTCAGTGCCACAAGTTCATTTCAAGTTGAAATTGGGAATAAAGATTTTATACAGGCGCAAATTAGTGGAAAATATGACTTTGGCCATTGGTAGGTTGTAGGAGTTTTTATAAAACCGACTGAGAGTCTAAATGTTTTTGACACCCTTTTGCTTTTACATAACTGCAAACCCTTATTCTATAGCCTACAACTTTACTGCTAACCAAGTACGAGGGTAGAGTGGTGCCTACAAGTATTAGAAAGAAAAATAAAAATGTAGGGGTTTTTTTTCCGGTACTTTGTTTTTAAATTAGCAGAAGCATGGTTTGCCTTTGTAAAGATCGATGTGTGAAAATGGGGGATTATACCCATTTTGTTTTTCCTTTTTAGTGGTTACTTGATAGATTAAACTCATAATTTATCCCATCATTACAAGATTGGGTGGCGAAGATCTGCACAAAACGATGCTAAATAATGTTTCACAGTTATCCTGCAGTAGTCAGCAAATTCACTGTAAAGACCAAAGCATACCTCATTGTTTCTTCTGTTTTGCAAGTCATTTGCTAGCCTGAGAAACAAAACAAAACAAAACATTGCTTATTTCTTCCAATCCCAGACACAAGCAGAACGATGAAAATTGCTCCTGGCTCTGGGTAGTTCAAGTCATTAGTCATCACAAACCAGTAGTGGTGACCATAGGTTGTATTTTCGCTCTTGCCCATGTTTATAGCTATACTTTCTTCTGAATTTGTGCAGCCATGAAACTAGCAAAATATATTTTTGCTTGTTTTTTAGGGACTCGCAGCCAGTTATTATGGCTTTATGAAAAACTTGGAAGATCATTTTATGTGTTGGGATAAGATGTATTCAAAATCTGTCCATCCAAAATGTACAAGGCCATTAGTACTTACATATATATGTATATTTCAGCTCAAGAATGGGACATCTTTGCCCCAACAGCTTTGTTTCCATGAGCATTTACCTTCCAGAACGGTCTGCTGATGAAATGCAGAGCTTGTTTGTGAACATGGAGTGTAGAATGTGTGTATGCTCTGAACAGATGAATTGGCCCATTTGTTGTGGGTTCAGATCACTCGTTCGGTTTAATTTTATGCATGGGTTCTTTGATCTGCTATTCTAGAAAGGTCATCCAATCACATTTGCAGAGAGCCCTAATGGTAGATGGGAAGTTCCTACAGATCAAAGGGAACGGAAGTATTAGGAAGCTGGAAAACTGAATGTTTGTGGAATTTCGTCAAGCTGTTTCTTAAGTGTGTGAAGCAGCGTCTGGACCCCAGCAGAGAAGGAGCCTGTGTCCGCATCTCTGCTGACTTCCTCACCCACAGAGCGATCTTGCCCTGGGAATTAGTCTTACCCCATTTGTTCTTGGTTCTCAGCTCTGTTCTACGGGCTGCAGAAGGAAGTGTCTTGCAAAGGGCACTATAGGTTTACCTTTACCCCTCATAATGGTCTTTTGTCCCATTTCTAGCTCCACTAAACCAGTGGGTTATAGATCTGACTTTAAAAAACAAAACAAAACAAAACCAGGAAAACTTTTGGATCACTTTAGGCTGTTCGATCCGCAGATCACCCAAAGGCGCAGGGGGTGTCTGAGCTGCCATCAGGACCCCTGAGCAGCCCAGCTTCCTTGGACACACAGGGGAAAGCTGGACACCCATGGCCTCAGGCTGGCAAAACTTTCAGCTTCATTTGAGATCTGCAGGGATATTGGCAAGTCTGTAATGAACACCCTCCCTGGCAGGTTCACTTGTCAGCTGGCGGTGATAATTTGTGGACCCCCTTCCATCTCAACTTAATAGGCTCATTTCCTGCTCCCCTTCGCCCTCCGATTGGTATTTTGGACCCTCATTCATAAGCAGTTTTGTCTGAAGACTATGTCATCATCTAGCTTTCAAAGTTGCCAAGAATGAGAAACAGGCTTCTTTGGTGGGGAGGAGGGCTGGAGAGGGAGACCTAATTGATGGCTGGTTTTGAATTGCTCCTTCAAGTGGCTCAGAGGGCTTCCATTTCCCCCTCTTTCTTTAGAGGATGAAAGTCCTGGACAGACCTATCACAGAGAGAGAAGAAACGCGGTCACCATGCAGCCACAGAGCGTCCAGGGACTCGGCAAGATCAGCGAGGAGCCTTCGACATCCAGCGAGGAGAGGGCCTCGTTGATCAAGAAGGAGATCCATGGGTCCCTGCCGCACCTGGCCGAGCCCTCCCTGCCATACCGCGGGGCCGTGTTTGCCATGGACCCCCGGAACGGTTACATGGAGCCTCACTACCGTAAGTGGCCCCTGCCCCGGCCCGCGTGTCCGGGGAGCGCGGAAGGCTGGGCGCGCTGCAGGGATGATTGCGCTCGTATTAATTTGTATCAGTGTTTAATTTACTGCCCAGTGTTTTTTTTTTCTTTTTCTTCTCCTACATGCTGTCCATTCCTCTTTTTAGAGAGAGCCATTGTCTTACGTCTCTAAACGAGTCCAAGCCTCCGTGCGGCAGAATTCAGGAAGGTGTCCATCTGTGGCTAATCCACATGGACCTTTGCTGGGAACGAGAACCAGATTTCTTCCACCCAAGTAGACACTGCAGGAGCAGAAGTGGATGATGGGGGTAGTTATTAAAGTGGGCTGCACTGGCAGAAGTCCTGAACCACCGCAATCCTCGTTTTGAATGATTTTTGGCTTACTTGTTGAGCATGAACAAACAAACCCCCCCCCCTTTTTTTGAGCAAATCAGTGCTAACTAAATTCCTTAAATGTGGAAGATTCCTCTACACGTTTTCCTTGCTTCTCTAACCAGCAGAGCAGAAACATGGGGAAGCTCCTTTTCCAGCACTAATAAAGTTGAAGTAATTCACTAGGACTCAACACAAATAAATGAAGTAATTCACTAGGACTCAGAACACAAATAAATATATGATGGCTTTCTCCAAAGAAAAATGTATAAGGGTTGACTCCATTTGTGGCCTGTTTCTAGTTAAAAATATATACTTCGGTTGTGAAGGTAATGAAGTTCCTAGGTGCCAAAGCTAAAGCCTTTGGTTACAGATTTATCACCTTGCCAGGATACAGACTTGCCATTTAACCTTCCTGGCTCCAATTCCAGATGACCCATTGAGCTCCAGAGAAGGGGACTGGTTTGTGTTTCCCCTTTTCCACATCATTCAGAAATTTTAGTGTTTTAAGGCAAAAGGTCATTAGCCAGATGACTGATTAGTGAGGACAGCTGATTAGTGCCTCTCCCCCCGCCCTCCCAAGAAAGTGCCCAGGATAAAAGCTAATTTCATCCCTTCGTTAGCTGGCTGGTAGCAGAGGGAAATGTTCCCTCATCAGGGTACAGATCAAAGAACCTGGAGCAGCCGTACGACTCGGGAACTGCTTTCTCCCTGACCAGGTTACGTTGGTTGGTAAAGATGGAAGGCACACTTTTTTTTTTTTTTTAAGCTGTCAGAAGGATGGAGGAAAAGGTTTTATGGATTCTTCTAGGTTTTTTAAAAAAGGCTGTGACTTCTCTGATTAAAAAGCACTTCTCAGCCCTGTGGCTACAGTTTTTACAGATCCAGAAGTGAGGAGAAGGTGGGCGCTCACTTCTTTTTCTGCCTTCGTTAAAGTATTTCGTTTTCTTTTAGAGGCGGGAGTCTTACAATAGTGTTGGCAGGGTGTGCCTCTGAGCACGTTCCTGTTTTCTCCACTGTATTTTTATCTGTGGGTCTCTCTGAGATAGCGTCCATGCAGAAAATGTGACGGAACCTATAAACTTCCTCCCTACGTTAATACTCCGGAGTGTATTTACTTTTTAAAAAGAATCAAGTCTAGTTTATTAGCCACAAGTTCCCTGCATTGTTTTCATCCTCATGTGTGAACACAAACTTTCCCATCCCATATTTATGTTTTGCTTTCTGCTCCAGACGCCCACTAATTAGTGAGGTCTGTAATTGGGCAGGACAGCTGATGAATACTTCTCGTCTGGTTGATGGAAGTGAGCAGATGACCGTTAAGTCTGCCTGTGCCGTTCAACTTGCAGCTTGTTCTTGGTTCGTTTCTTCCAACCGTTGGCCCGTCGACCCCTCTCCCCTTCGGAGGGACAGGCTTTCCGCACACCTGGGATCCTGGGCACTCTTGGCAGCGTGTGTTTTGACCCACCTCTTGGGTCTCAGTATTAATTAGGACAGGGCCCTGTGGAGCTCTTAGTGGGGCTTGGAACTGTTCTATTTAGGACATAGACCAACACATTGGATGTCCCTTAACTTTCGCCACTGTATTGTTCAAAGCGCTGTAAAGACTGCAGTGATGACTGACAGACTATGGGTGTTGGCTGTAACCAAGTGACAGATGCGATTTTCACCCGCCCTCCCAGTGTACTCCCTGACCTGGTCACAAGTAAATGAGATCCTTACGTATACAACATGGAGGGGGAGTTCTAGAGATCACACAGATTGGATTACCATTGAGGGGCAGAGGCCTCAACTTCCAGCTTTGCCATATAGTGGCTGTGCGGCATGGGCGAGTGTGCCGACCCCTCCAGGAGTCATGTCCTAACCATTTATTTGGTGTTGTAATGTGAGCGCTGCTCCACGGTGTTTTGCTGAGAATTAAGGGACACAATGCGAATACAGTATTTCGTAAAATCTCTGGCTCATGGTGAGTGCTTCAGATTATTATGGCACCGGTTTTCCTGTGCCTCTGCTTCCTCCTGTTCCTTCCTTTCCATTGTCATGGCTGTCATCACCACCATCATCAAAGCCACCAACGTCACCATCACCACCACCACCGTCACCACCACTGTCA